>SZWC01006565.1:65730-80337 GCA_023375785.1 Penium margaritaceum
CCTCTGATTGTGTATGAGAGAGTTTCTTTCTTCCATCGGTGTCCACTGATGGAAAAAATACATTGTCCATCACGCCCAACCGCTCTCTCTACTTTCAGAACCCATAAAGGGCTCCTCTCCTTGAAGATGCAAACCCCGTTGCCTTTTGGCTCGCAAATCCCAAACATTGTCCTACTTTGTTCACCGCTTCAATGGATGTGTTAAGTGTCCCCGGCACGTCTGCAGCTTGCGCGAGAATATATTCTTGTGCGAGGAATACTGGAAGTGACTTCATGCATAGCTGAGTGCCAAGACAATGCATGTTGATTTATGTGCGAGTACCGCGTGGTGACCTCTGGCCTTGCTGCACACTCACCTCACCCGTGCAGGTGACTGACCATAGAAGAGCCAACGCTCCATGCTGAGCCCTCGTGACGGCATTTGTGCCCTTTGGCCCAACTGCTACAGCCAAGAGGCTAGCAGGCTTCATAGTGCTTGCATGCTCTAACTTCCCAGTCACACACGATATGTTTGAATTGCATGCTCTACATGGAAAGAGCCGGGTCCTCGATCGAGACTAGTTTCTGCAGAATGGTGTGGGAGATACTCAGGGATGAGATAATCCCACCAGTGGGTGGTGGTTCGAACCACCGATCTGGAAGGGGAGCAAGCGAGAGCGAGCTCGCTGCACGCTCGCTCGCCCCTCGCTCGGATTATTACGCTTGGCTGTGACTTGGCTTTCTTACTTCCTAGTTGCTTGCTACTCATGCCTGCAACCTCGCGTGATCGCACGCCATGACTGTGCATACTTCTTGATGCCCTACTTGCTCCATTGCGTCAACGTGGTCCATGCCTGCCCACTGGTATCAGAGCTGATCACAAGAACGCCTCAGGAGCAACGATCCTGCCTGTGCCGCCGGCTATCTTGCATCCGCAGCTGCCACCACCATTGCTGGCGCCACCGCCGCCATCTACACATGTCGCACAGCAGCAGTGAGCACTGTGCGTCTCACCTCTGCAAGCGTCTGCCCTGCTGATCTCTGCCATGCACGTGCGGGACCCCACCCAAAGAGTAGAGCACACTGGCAACGTCGCGGTGTAGACCGCAACGTCACCGCTGTCCGGCGATCTCCGGCACCACTGCTTAGGACACTGCTTGAAACCAGCAGTAGCCGCAGTCCCAGGCCCTCCCGTTACTGCTGTAAAGGGTACCACATCAGCAATTGTATTGTCAACTACTTCGGCCGCAGCGCCTCAACAGCAGCACCTAACATCACTCCTGCATCAGCCTCTCTGCAGCCAAGGCAGCAGGTTCTAGCTCGGCTGCCCTCCACGGCAGTTGAAGCAGCAGCAGTCGTGGCAGCGGCACCTTGGACAGCTGCACTCCAGCTACAGTTGCGGCCATTGTCCCGGACGCCGGCCGTTACCACCTAGAGGAAAGCACCACACTGGCGGCGCCACCAGTCACGCTGGCGTCCCGTGAGGCTCCCGGACCACTGTATCTTGGGCCGTACTACAAGGGACGATGCGCGCACTGCCACTCTCACTCGCGCTCTCGCTCGCGTGGTGGGGGCAGCACCACCGCAGCCCAGTCCCTGCCGTCTCAACCGGAGGGAACGACGCGTCACAAGTCAGTAAGCGTCTCCCTTCCGGCTTCCCCTGAAGGGAACCCTTCACCACGTGACACTGCTGCCAAGAACATCACCTTCGCTCAATTGTGTGCAGCGTTTGTAGAGGACGTCACTGTCCTCTCAGACACGCTCAGGCATGCAGCAGTCCAAGTTGTAGACGCCGCAACCGCAGCCGCAGCTATGTTTGCAACAGCAGCCAGGGCTGCCCGTGCTCCCACCGCTACATCAGCTGGTAGGGCCACTGAAACTTACACTGAGGCAGCAGTGGTCGTTGGTCCCATTATTGCAGCGGCTGCAGACATAGGCACGCAACTCGAAGCAGCAGCAGCAGCCATCAAATCAGCTACAGCATCAGCAACATCTACCACAGCGGCTGCCGCGTCATTGATCCGCACCTCCACAGCTACAGATGTGACATCTGCATCATCTTCTCCATCAGCCGTCTCCAGCGTCGTCACTGCCCTTGCCTCATTTGTAGTTTTCCTCACCAATCTGGGTGCCGGTTTTGTCACAGGCACCCTTGGCCTTGTGGTCACAGTTGCTGCTGCATTTTCCATCCTGAATGCAGCCTCTGCTCCAGCTGTACCCCCACTTCTTTCTTTTCTATGCAGCCCATCCCCTCTCGCAGCCTCGTAAGCTGCCTGTCCGCATGTCTCTGTGCTGCTTTCCTCTTGTCTTCGCTCTCCCTGCGGTGGCTTGTCGTGTCTGACCGGGGGTAGGGTATCCTGCAGCACTTCTACTACTTGCCAAAGACACTCCCATTTTCCCCACGCCCACTAGGGCGGGGGAAACTGTGCCAAAATTTGTCCAGAAGAGCCCCACAATCGTCACCATGTCTGGTGACAACAAGTCAATCATCGCATATCTTCAGCGCCAGCTGAACCTTGCTTGCGAGGCTCAGCACGAGGCTGAAGATCACCTCAAACTCGCGAATGACAATCGCGCCACCTTGCTGCATCAGATGAAATCACTGCCATTCTGCTTAAGCGCCTACTTGCTGCATCTTTCTCACAATCCGGCACTCCTGCTGGTACCAGTGTTGGTGCCTCTTCCACGCCGTCAGCTGCTAGCATTGCTGCCGCGGAGCCTGTTGATGGTCCACCTGCTGCCACTCGCACTATTGATGCGTCGCCATGCGACCCATCAGCATGACTTCTTCTCCCAACCTCCTATCCTGGCTGTTGGGCTAGCCTTCTCCTCCTAGGAGACTCGCTTCAGCCCCTGGGCTCAGGGGGAACGCCTGTGGCAGTACTATTTTTCCAGCAATCCCGCCTTTCATGCCTCTTGCTGAGATTCCACTCGTGCTCTTCACGCTCTCATCGTTGCTGCATCAGCAATGCTTGTCGATGATATTGGCACATACAATGCCGACTCTGCCGCTTAGCGATTGGCTGACCTCATTGGAGCGTACACCATGCTGCCTTGTTGCCATACCGTCACTGGCCAAGCTACTCAAAGTGCGCTCACCATGCAGTTCAACACGCTCTTAATGTGTGTGGAATAATCAGCTGATGCGTACGTGGCACACGGGCTCAAAATAACCCGTAAGCTTGGTGATGGTGCGCCGGTGTAGTTGTCAGTGGTGATTACTATGGTCAACGGGTCAATCCCTAAGCTGCCTAACCTCCTTTGTGACGTCAAATCAGACACGCTACAGCGCCTAGAATCCCAGCCCATGCTACCAAAATTCCCTCCAGGTGTTGGCACCCTCTGGGACAGTACCACTCAATGCCCTGCTGCATGGTGAACAAGCTTGTAGAAGAAGCGCCTTCATCGTTCTGCCGTCCCAGGATTAGCCGCTGTCACCACGGCCTCCTCTTCTTTGTCTTCCAGCGCAAGCTTCACCCTTCCCTCCTCTTCACCTTTGACCTCTACCGCCACAGTCCTCGCTCCTAAAGGCCGTGGGTGTGGCCACGACAAGGGCTGAGGAAATGGGAAACCCTCAGATGTCGCCTGGTCTCGTGTACTTGGCAAGGTGGTGTGCTAAAACTGCGACTCTTCCAAGCACTCTGCTCAAATTTATCCTGCACCACTGGATGACTTGTGCCTTGCACGCACTATGCGTGCCCACTGGGCACGTTCCAGGGCCTCCACCTCCTCTACGTCTAGCACAAGCTCCAGCTGCAATACTTCGATTTGGCCCACCGGTTCCTCCTCCGCACAAGCCTATCCCGTAGCAAGTGTTCTTCCCATGCCTCCGTCAGACCAGTTCCCATGGGACTGGCCACCCCCCTATGGAGCCCCCATCTACTTCCGGCCGCCTTCTCCATCCTACTTTGCTCCGCCATCGCTCCCTTCTCCCTCGCTGTGAACCGGGTGCGGTGTGCCAGCCTCAACCGGATGGTGTAGGCACCAACCGGCAACTAAAGGGAGGCTGGTGCACACCTTCCTGGGTTTGTGAAAGCGTAGAGTTGTCTTGGGGCAGCACGTGAACACGTGTGGCAAGTGGTAATAACCTGTGCTTGTTCCAAGTGTCAACATACAAGACTATATATACATGATGACACATCCCAAGTGACATGGGGTCAACGAGCCGTGTGTAGCTCTGCACAGGCTAGGAATGAACATTATTGCCTTATCATCATGTAGTTCATCCTCCCAGCTTTCCAACACACCAAGAATCGCATCATTCCATGGAGGAACGGCCGAGATATGGCTGTTTCCGTGAACCACGGCAATCTACCACCGACAGCACCACTAGCGGCGGTGACAGCCGCCCGAAGCGCCCTTTCTGGTAATAACACATCGAGGCCCCATTCTGAAGCACCCTTGGCCCTCAATGATCATTGACTCATTGAATATCCAATGCACGCTTCAGCTTTGTTAGATATTCTAAGGGTCGAGCCTCGGTCCTTGGGGATGAATTCCCGTCACCTGTTTTCCCCTTGGCCGGTCCAACCTTTGGCCGGGCGTAACTTCCTCAAGTCTTGATGGATCGACCCCGTTCTTGGGACGATCTCACACAATTTTTCATGTATATTCTAAATCTATAGTCAGATTTGACATGAAAGGAAGCCTCAATCTGTAATCAATGCTGTTGGCACTGTCCGGATTGCACTAGTACCCCCTTTAGGAGCGAGTCATCTTGGTTTGCTCTCGATACCCCCGGAGGATGGCATTCACCCCACCAATGTTGAAGTTACGGGCAGGCTCCAATGAGTTGTGGGCTGCATCATAGCCCTTCCACTTAACGAGGTACTACCATCCACGGCCACGGTGAAGATGGTCAAGGATGGCCATTTCCTCAAACTCTTGCTCGCCCTCGATGACCACTGGAGTGGGAGGCTCTTAACTGTGGCCCGGACGATGCTCGGCCGGATCGTGGTAGAGCTTGAGCTTGGAGATGTGGAAAATGCCATGGACTGGCATGGAAGGCGGAAGAGCCAACCGCACCACCACGGATGCCCGCATTTTGAGCACCTTGAACGGACCAAGCCACCGGGGTTTCAACTTGTCCAATCGGACCCCGCGAAGCTTGACGTGCGCGCTGTTGAGAGGCACACAGTCACCAAATCTGAACATTGCGTCGATGCATCGGCGGTCCGCTTGCATTTTCTTCTACACTTGCGCCTTCACTAATACATGTCGCACCGCAGCCCAAACCTGCTTGAAGTCACGTGCGTTGAACACCACCGTGGGCAGGTTGCTTGCGACGTGCAAACTGTCGGGTGCGGCGGGCACCGTCCCGGTCACCACCTCAAATGGCGCCTTGCCGGTGGAGGCGGACGTGGCGGAGTTGTACGCCAGTTTAGCGACTAACAGCCACTGGTCCCATGCCGTCTCGTTCATATCACCCATTGTACGGAGGAGCTGCTCCAGCGTCTGGTTCGTCCGCTTCGTCTGGCCGTCAGTTTGGGTATGAAAGCTGGTTGACAGCTGCACCTTGCTGCAGTACCGTTCCATGAGTTCTCGCCAGAACTTACTCGTGAAGAGCGGGTCACAATCGCTCACAATGGACCATCGCATGCCATGGAGACTCACGACATGATCGCGGAACAGCCGAGCCGTGCCCTCTGCGGTCACCGTATCATGTGTCGTGATGAAGTGCGACATCTTCCTGAAGAGATCCACCACCAGCAACACCACATTGTGACCTGCCACTGTATTGGGCAAGCCCATGATGAAGTCCATGGAAATATCTTGCCACGGCTGCTAAGGATGGGCAAGGGTTGGAGGAGACCCGGGGTCTTCGTCCTCCATACCTTGTGCCGTTGCTACACATTACAGCTCCGGCAACATTCAGCCACCTCCGACGACATGGTGGGCCACCAAAATAAGCAAGCCATCGTTTTTAAGGTGTTTTCAGTGGAGAAGTGGCCGCTTGGGCCACTTTCATGGCACTCCTTCAAAATCAGCTGCCGAAGCGCAGGCACCGCGGGAACCACCACCTCCTGCGTGCCGCGTCGTCGCCAACACTACACCTCGAAGAAAAATCTCTGAGCGCCGTATTACCCATGCACCTCGTATTCCTCCGTGAAGAGCTTCACAAGGAAAGTATCCTCATGGATGATGAGAGACGCAACCCACATCATCAGGGCCGGTCCCCTTGAGAGTGCATCGGCTGGGTTGATGCGACCCGGCCGGTACACGATCTTGTAGTCAAATTACGACTCAAGGTACTCCACCCAACGCGCTTGCCGCAGGCTCGGGTTTGGATACATCTTGAAGTACTTCAACGCGTGGTGGTCGGTGTAGACCATGCACTTGGGCGCCTCGAGGTAGCATTGCCAGTTCTTGAAGGCTGCGACCACGGTGAGCATCTTCTTGTCATGGGTGGCGTAGTTCAGCTCAGCCCCGTGCAACTTGCACAAGTAGTGGACGACCGGCTGCGACCCGTTGCCAAAGTCCTGCAAAAGGATCCTACCAATGGCCAGGTCTGATGCATCTGTTGCTATTTCAAACTCACGGTCGCTGATGACCAAGTGCAAGGCCGGCGCGGAGATTAGAGACCTTTTGAGATTCTCAAAGGCTTCTTGTTTGCTAGATCCCCAACTGCACTCGTGATCCTTGCGAGTGAGATTGAAGAGTGGCACTGAAACTTCCGGATAGCCAAGGATAAACCTGCGGTAGTAGTTACAAAAACCAAGGAACACTTGCACATCATGCACATTACACAACTTCGGCCACTCTTGCACAGCCGACACCTTGCGCGAGTCCATTGCAATTTATCTTTTACCAATGACGTATCCAAGAAATTCAACTTTACCCGTCGCAAAGTCACACTCAGAGAGTTTTGCAAAAACATTCTCCGTCCTCAAAATCCCGAGGACCTTCTTTACATGCTTCTCATGCTCCTCCACCGTCCTACTATACAGCAAGATGGCGTCGCGGTAAACCAGCACAAATTTATCCAAGTACGGCCTGAAGACATTGTTCATTGCTGCCATGAAGGTCGTCGGCGCATTGGTCAACCTGAAAGGCATCACGAGGAACTCGTAGTGACCATAGAGGGTGCGGAAGGCTGTATTTTCCACATCATCAGCTCCGATGAGGATCTGATGGTAGCCGGAACGGAGGTCAATCTTTGTGAAGAAGGGAGCCATACAAAGCTAGTCAAAGAGCTCCTCGGCTCATGGTAGCGGGTACCGGTTCTTTATGGTCAACTCGTTCAACGCCCGGTAGTCCACGCACATGCGCATCTCCCCCGTCGTTTTCTACACAAACAGGACAGGTGCAGCATAAGGAGATGAGGATAGGCAGATGAAGCCCTGCTCTGTCATCTCGGTCAGCTGCCTCTTGAGCTCCAGTAGCTGTGCGTCGTTCATGCGGTGCGTTGCAGGAAAGGGTGGACGCTCTCCAGGTTTGAGGTCGATGCGATGGTCCACGTCCCGCTTTGGTGGCAGACCCCCTAGGAGGGTGTCGGAGAATACGTCCTCAAACTCTGTACACACCTTTTGAAGCCTCTTAGGCATCGCAGCAGACTTGCCTTGGGCCCCTGGCTCCTCACGAGTTGTCCCATGCGCGACAGCAGGCGCCACGTTCTCTGGTTTGTCAAAATCGTCCTCCACATCTTGCACGAACGCCAAAAAAACTGCTCCTGTTTTTTAATCGCGCGCTTGAGCTGCACCAAGTTTAGCATCAGAGGCACCAGTCCCTCCTTGCAATGCACCGACTGCTGCGGCGCTTCCTCTCCGCAAGTCTTCTACTCCGCGGCCTATTCCTCAAAACACGAACGTAGGGGATGCTCCTTGTCTGCGAGCTTGACTTAGACGATGCGCGCCTCCCAAATGACGGCGGAGCTGTACTTGTGGAGGAAGTCACGGCCGAGGATCACATCGTAATCCTTCATTGGGCACACCCGGTATACTTTCATTATGCGAAGCTTTCCCACATGAATGGAGAGGGGAAGGACCAGGTACCCCACTTTAATCGTGACATCCACTTGGTTAGTGGTCCACTTCTTACTCGTGCGCGCAAGGCCCCACTTTCGAGCACACCCCATCCTCACAAAACTGTGGCTCCCGCCACAATCCAGCAGGCTCTCCATCTTCCCCTTGATGCCTTTCACTCATGCCTCCAAAAGAAGTGCGGGTTACCCCGCGTCCAAAGCCTTGACCTCAGAAACCCCCTCAATTGCCGCAAGGCATTTGGATGGGCGGTCAACTGGCGGTTTGGGCTGAGAGGAGCTAGGAGTAATGCCATCTACTCCCGGCTCTCCTCGTTTCTTGACTCCTTTATTGCTTTCTCTACTTCCTTCGTGGCTTGCTTCACCTTCCCTTGCCGCTTACCCTTGCCGTCACCCTTCTTTGGACGCCAAAAGTCACACATAATGTGGCCAGGCTTGCCAAATTTGTTGCACTTGCACTGTTGCAACGCTCCAATCCCCATGGGCGTGTTGTCACTTGCTTACGGCCCTGCTTACGGCCCGCTTGCCGTAACCACTACCGGAAGGGTTGTGGCTGTTGGCATGAGCCTGGTGCACGCACGAGTTGTACCGTACTGTTCCTGCGATAATTACCTGCAGATCGTTGTTGAGGTCGTGCATCACTGTGATAGTGGGCGCGTCATCCTTGAGGCCGTTGCTGTACTAGAAGCACAATTTATGGGAGTTGAAGCCACAATTTGTGACGATCTCACAAAACCTGCGGGTGTAGTCGGCAACGCTGCCAGTTTGGCGAAGCCGACAAAGCTTGGCACAAACATTGTTCCTCATGTCACCCACAGTGAAGCGCTTGATAAACGACTCCATAAACTCCTTCCACGAGGCCAGCCATTTGAGGGTAGGGTCGCCACTGCTACACGTTGGAGCCGATGGAGTTGAGATTCCAGTTGCGGCCGCAAGACTGGTGACCATTGCTGCTCCACTGCCGTGTAGATTGGACCGCATCACATTGGTCCACCAATCCAACGATTCCCCTCTCAAGAGAGTCACGGCAAAGTCACGGCACAACTCGTACTTTGAGGCATCCACACCGATATAGGTGAAGTACAGCTCTAGTTCGAGTATCCAAGCATGCGGAGCTAGTCCATCCTTCCTTGATGGGTCAAACAGCTCCAGCTTGGGTGGGCTCCGGACGCCCACTGGGTTCCGTTAGCGGTGGCAACTGCCACTGGTGTTGTCAATGGACGCTTTGTAAGCTCTCAATTAAGGAACACGTTTTGCTTCTCCAAGAGGTCCATATTGGCCTGCATGTTAGCGCGCAACTACTACAACATTGCGGCTGCTGTTACTTTGCCTTGTGCGCCAAACACCGCGACAAATGAGTACGTGCCGAATGAAGTCATCCTTGCATCCGGTACAACTTCTTCCTCAACGGGGTCCTCCAAACACCGCCTTGTCACCAGAGTGCATGGTTGGCCTTGGGCATGGATCCCCCACGGAGACAAGATATGTGCTTGTAAACGCTGACCAAGAGAGGTTGCCATGTAGATAACTGTGCCCCTGAGCCAAGGATGGCTCTGATGCCAAGTGTGAAGTGGGCGCGGTGTGCTAGCCTCAACCAGATGGTGTATGCACCAACCGGGGGCAACGGCGACCCAAACGAGGCTGGTGTAAACCTTCCCGGGTTTGCAGAAGTAGGGTCGTCTTGGGGGAGCATGGGAGCACATGCGGCAAGTGGTAGTAATCTGTACTTGTTCCAAGTGTCAACACACAAGACTATATGTACAGTATGACACATCCAAGGTGACCCAAAGTCGCCAAGCCGTGTGCATCTCCGTACAGGAAAATGATGAGTGTTATTACCCTAAAATCATGTAGCTCATCCTCTCAGCTTTCCAACACACCAAGAATTGCATCATTCCGTGAAGAAACGGTCGAGATATGGCCGTTTCCGTGAACCACAGTAATCTGCCGCTGGCAACACCACTAGCGGTGATGACAGTCACCCGAAGCGCCTTGACTGGTAATAACACATCCGGGTGCCATTCTGAAGCGCCCTTGGCCCTCAATTATCCTTGACTTATTGAATATCCGAGCTCCAAAGCGCGCTTTGGCTATATTGGGTATTCCGAGGGTTGAGCCTTGGTCCTTGGGGATGAATTCCTGTCACTTGTTTTCCCATCGGCCGGTCCAACCTTTGGCAAGGCGTAACTTCCTCAATTCTTGATGGATCGGCCCCATTCTTGGATTGATCTTGCATGGTTTTTCCTGTAAATTCCAAATCCATAGTCAGATTTTACATGCAAGGAAGCCTCAAGCCAAAATCAGTGCCGTTGGCACTGTCCAGCTTACACTCGGGATCCTCTACTTCGTTACATGTGCCTTCCATCAACGGCGAGCACCAGCTGGAGCAGTCGCTTCTGTAGCGTCTCCATCTTTGTGATCACGGAGGTAAGAGTGTGGCTGCATTGGCCAGAGGTCTTTCATGTCACACTAACACTGTTCCCCTTGGTGATCCCCGGGTCATGTCCTTGGGTTCTCATCACCATCTGTTCCAGTGGGTCGAGCACTGACGGTTCTTTGGTCTCCCATGCCAAATTGCTCTTTTTTACTTGCCCTCCCCTCCTATCACATCAGCACTGATGCCACATATAGTGTCCTTCCCCATGTTCATGTCTCTGGTGGCTTCTGGGTCCTCGATTCTGGGGCCACCCACCACATGACGTCCGCCTGTTCCTCCTTCATCTGGTTGAGTCCCGCCACTCCAATTAGCTTTGTGCGCGCCTGATCCGGCCAATTACTCCCCGTTCAAGGCGTGGTGTTCAGTTCGCTTTGTTGGTCCCAGTGGCGCACTGTTCTTGCCTGACGTCTTGTACGTGCCTTCTTTGGAACTCAGACTGCTGTCGGTGACCTCTCTAGACAGCCAGGGCATGGATTTCTCAGCAAGTTAGGGTGTTGGCATTGTCTGTCTCCGCCCCTCTGGTTGTGTTGTCTTGCAAGGTGTCAAGTGTGAAAAGGTGTACTGTGCTCCCTTACTTCCACCTTCTTCCTCTATTAGCCCCTCTCTTACCCATGTTTCTCCCTCTCTCTCCCATGACCATGTTTAGCTCTTGCATCGCCGCCTTTGCCATGTTCACACCAATGCTATCTCTAGCATGCTTCGCTTTCAACCCACTCTTGGCGTGTTCCCATCCACATTTCCATCGCCTTGTCCCTCGGACTGTCTCCAATACACCAAAGGCAAGATTCATTGCTCTCCCTTTCCTTCCTCTATCTCCCATTTGTCCCGTCCCCTTCTTGTTCACGCTGGTGTCATGGGTCCTCTCGCCCATGACTTCCTTGGGGGTGCTAGGCGGTATGTCCTATGTTTGACTGATGACTTCTTGTGTTTACCATGGAGATTTGCTCTCCGTCAAAAGAGCAATGTCTGTATGGTCATTGAGTCCTAGCTATCGCGGGCTGAACGGTCAAGTCAGCGGTCTCTGTGTGTATTTTGTAGTGATTGGGGTCGTGAATTTCTTGGTCCTACCGCCGAGCTCCTTGAGTCCAAAGGGGTGTGGCTCGAGACCTCCGCTCCCTACATACCCTAGCAAAACAGGGTCGCAAAATGTTGGAATTGCAATCTTGCCAATGGTGTTCGCACTCTCTTGCCCGAGTCTGGCCTCTCCCCACTTTTTGCATTTGAGGCAATGAGTTACATGACCTAGGTCTAGAACCGTGTTCTCCATAGTCTTCTCCCTTGCGCTATCACCCCTTTTGAATACTGGTACGGCGCATGCCTCATGCCGATCTCCACCTCGCTCATGTATGGTGTAGCATTGCACCAGTCTGACTTCCCAAGGACCTTTACAATGGGAAGCTCTCGCCGTGTGGGCGCCTTTGTCCTTTCTAGGTATCTTGACTCAGTCCTAAGCCTGGCACTTCTAGGATCCTGAGCGCGAGTGGGTTGTCGAGTCTCATGACACAATGTTTTTTGAGTACGTCTTTCTCCGCAACCTCACTTGTTCTGCGCCTGCTGCCTCCCTGTTACCGCTCTCTCGACTACGGGGGGAGGTCCGTCCTATGGTCCCTGCTGGTCCTCTTGTCCTTGTTGTTGTCCCTTCCTCAAAAACTTCACCCTTGTCGTGTTCCCATGCGTCTGACACAGTTCCCACCCGATCCTCTAAGCCTCTCCAAGCCTTGTCGCCCAGCGCTCTGGCTTCCTCTGTCTTTTCCTCCCCTCCTGTTCCATCTGAGTCCGTGTCTCCTGTGCACTCTACGATGTTGTTCAGTCCGCTCGCCTCGACTGTGCTCAGTCTGCCGGCCCCTGCCATGCATACGCCTGGTGCCCCCCTGGACTTGCACCCGTCTCACCCTTTGTCTGTGGCGGACGCCTCCACGCTCCTCCAGCGTCTCGCACTTCCGATCGTAGCAATCTCGCCTTCAGCAGTTGCCATCGTTGCCGACCGACATGGATGACTTAGGCCTGGCCACAGGGGTTGTCCACCCCAGCTCTGCACTTGGGTGTATGCTACTCGTGACTGAGCACGAGAGAGTGCTTGACGCCTCCATTCTTGGCAGTGTCGTAGATTGCCTTGTCACCACTGCTGCATCACCCCCATGGCCTGATCCCACCACAGTCCGACAGGTGCATGCAACACCGACTCACAAGAGTGGGAGGCTACCATGCAAGATGAGCTTAGAGCTCTAGACGATCATGCTGTGAACGAGGTGGTCGATCTACCGCCGGGTCGCAAGGCCATTCACACATGATGTGTGTTCGGGTAGAAGTACAAGCCAAACGGCAAGGTGGAAATATACAAGACACGTCTTACTACCAAGGGGTTTTCCAAAGTTCCCGGTGTTGACTTAGACAAGACGTTTTCCCCCGTCAGACTCTACATCACTGCTGAGCCCTCAGTCTCATCGCACCATGACTGGAAACTCAAGCCGATGGACGTCACCTTGCACGGACGATTGGATGAGGAGATCTACATGGTCCAGCCCCCAAGAGTCACATATGGCACTGACAAAGTCTAGAGACTGTGCAAGGCCCTCTACGGCCTTAAGCAGTCAATGAAGTGTTGGAATCAGGAGATCACCTGAACCCTGGAGAAAGGAGGGTAACCACGGAGCACAACCGACCCTTCACTCTTTGTCACCCCAGTGTCAGCACCATTTGCTGCCATCCTTGTGTATGTGGATGACTTGTTGATTGCGTCTCCGAGCCAAGAGGCGGTAGCGTCTGTGAAGTCCATGCTGTAGTCCACGTACATGATGAAAGACTTGGGTCCTACTCGTGTCTTTTTGGGCACTGAGCTTGAGCATGGCCGCGCTAGTCGCGTTCTTCACATTCACCGGGCTGCATACGTCAAGAGCTTGGGGGAGCGCTTCGCCTCCCTCCTTGATTCTGTGCCCACTGCTTCAACACCAATGGCACTTACACGACCACCAGCTGACATGCTTTGTCATTTGGTGTCTAGGTTATGTGCTGGCAGTACCCGTCCAAACAGGGGCATCAGGTGTTATCGTTATTGTTGCAGTGAAAAAAGTTTAAAATCCACATCAACATTAACACTGATGTTGACATGGAGTGATGGACGCTCAATATGGATGATTCAATTCCCTGGATACGTCAATACAGGTTCAAGACCTCAACACCAGTATCAAGAGAGTGGAGGAGAGAACGACGGCCTGGCCAGCGGCATACATCAACATCTTTGGCCACTGGGCTCTTTTTGTTGTCTATATTCTACGCTGAGAGATGTTGAATCTAAATAAACATATTGACATTCTTTTGGCTGTCAACAAGACGGGGTTGGTGTCAACAGCCCACCGAACCATCTCCATTAACGCCTAAGTTTTGTCAACCAGGCCTCTCCCTCGCACCTCCTCCTTTTGAGCTGATGTGCCCTGTTACAGGAATAAAATTAACATTTAAAATCTTGGAACTGTCTCTTACCGACGTCAAACGTCCAACATGTATGAACACGTAGGCAGATGTTTTTCTCAACCATCTTTTTCTGTCTCCAAAGTACAAAAAAAGTATGTGTACTTGTGGCCAAATTCATGATTCTATGAGAAACAAGTGATTGGAACTTGCTTGTACCCCCACCCCCCTCCCTTTTCTCTTTATGAGCTCTATCGATGAAATCAAGTACAATCACTATGGACTTTGCCAATGCCTCCAAACCAAGTAGACCTTCCTCATCATGATCATGAACTTGTGGTCATGCTTCACAGGGTGATCTTACGCTCTGAATGCACGACCTGTAAAAAATGGGCCTCATTGTACCCATCAACTCCTTCATCCTTGTCAACGCCATGCTGTGCGAATCACCCAAAGACAAAAGAACATTTTGGTACCCAAGAAATTTTTTGTCCTTCATCACTGCCATTATGCATGAAATTCAATGATAATTCGGCCTCTTTGTATCCATACGCTCAGACAGTCCCCAATTCCTGAAGGCATTCTCTGTACCCCTTCCTCTGCTTCAATGTTTTCGACACCTGACTTCAGCTCGACACCTACGTGGGTCTTCTGATGTTGCCTCCACTAGCCCTCTTTATCAATCATGACTCCAGTGCGAGAACAATGGAAAGGAAGAAGGATATGTATGTAAATACATATAACATACATATATGTATGTGTGTGTGTGTGTGTGTGTGTGTGTGTGTGTGTGTGTGTGTGTGTGC
>SZWC01006565.1:96592-114296 GCA_023375785.1 Penium margaritaceum
GTGTCAACCTGCTGCGCCGAGCGGCACATGTTGCACAGCAGGAGAAGGAGGACGAGGGTGATGACTGCCTTGGTGATGATGACGATGCACTGGATGACGACAATGCCGGTGGTGACACTGAGGGTGACGGTGGTGATGATGGTGATGGAGATGGTGGGGATCATGACAGTGATGAATAGGAATGCTAGGGAGGCAGGCATGCCATCATACGATGTTGCCAGTGAAAAGTCAGTACTGATGATGGTAGTGTCTAGTACCAAGTCGTGTAAGGCAGGCATGCCGTCATGCTTTTGGACAATGACATGCAGTTGATGTGTGACATGATCTTGTTTCAACTTCAATGTTGTGAAAGGGAGGACAGTTTTCAATGGAGGTGTTAAAACACGTAAACATATGACTATCTTGGCTTACACCAAAAAGTCTAAAGGAGGTGCATGCTTCAGTGGTAAACCTCTAACCTTATAAGTATGTGGATTCGTTAGGATTCGAGAATCCAAGAGGATTCGCGAATCTCGGATTCGGATCCGCGAATCCGAATCCAGGAGATAGATTCGATTCGCGAATCCGAATCCAAGTTCAGATTCGCGAACCGGATTCGGTGTGCAGCCTTAAGGACAGCCATCAATGGTTGTCATAGGATACACTGACAGTGATTGGGCGCATGATGTGGATGCTTGCAGTTGCACCGGCTACATCTTCTTCCTCGGAGGAATAGTGATCTTGTGGAAAAGTGGCAAGCAAGGCTTTGTTGCACGCAGCTCCAGTGAGGCTGGATTTGTTACTCTTAGCGCAGGCACATGTGAGAGTCTCCGGATTTGTTGCCTGTCACAGCAGTTGTGTGTCCCCATCCGATGCATCACTCTACGCTGTTACAATCAAAGCATGAAGGCAATTGCCGAGCATGATGGCATGCATCATACTTGCACAGATCATATCAATGTTGAACACCATTTTGTGCATGAGCGTGTGGCTGGAGGCGATGTCGAGATTGCGTGGATAGACACCAAACAGCAGCTAGCCGATGTCCCCACGAAGGCACTTTGCAGTAACATCTTCAAGGTGGCTGTTCACGTTGTTCGGCTGGTGTGCATTCATGGTGCTCCAGGCTCAGATGATGTGCCATGTGCCTGTGTACAGTCGTGTGTCACTACTCGTGACTTTGTTGTTGTGACTGTGACTGTTGGTGTGCAGTTTTGCTGTGGGTCATGGGAAAGTGTTGGTTTATGTATCAGTTGTGCGTGGTCACCTCTGGCCTTGCTGCACCCTCATCTCACCCTTGCAGGTGACTGACCATAGAAGAGACAACGCTCCGTGCTGAGCCTTCGTGACGGTGTATGCGCCCACCGGCCCAACTGCTAAGGCCAAGAGGCTAGAAGGCTTCATCGTGCTTGCATGCTCTAACTTCCCAGTCACACACGTTACGTCTGACTTGCATGCTCCGCATGGACAGCGCCAGGTCCTCGATCGAGACTAGTTTCTGCAGAATGGTATGGAAGATACTCAGTGATGAGATAATCCCACCAGTGGGTGGTGGTTCGAACCACCGATCCGGAAGGGGAGCGAGCAAGAGCGAGCTCACTGTACGATCGCTCACCTCTCGCTCGGATTACTACGCTCGGCTGTGACTTGACTCTGTTACTTCCTAGTTGCTCACTACTCTTTCCTGCAACCTCGCGTGATCTCACGCCATGGCTGTGCACACTTTTTGATGCCCTACTTGCTCCATTGTGTCAACGTGGTCCATGCCTGCCCATAATGCATGGGGTGCAGCTATCAGAGAATGGACAGTGGGCACCACTGCAATATGCAAAATCTCATACTTTGTGCGTGGGATCACGCACAAGTTGTTCTTCCAAGGTTCTTCACCCGTGCATGTCACATGAATCCTATTCTATTCTCTAAAAATTCATTGTTTGCGTGGGGTGTTCCTGCATTTGACTCTGTCCACCAACTCTTCGCATCAGAATACCTTGTACGGAATTCATCTCACAACCAATGCAGCAGGTTGAATCAGAAAAAGCAAGGTGCTAAAGCACGTCTGAAAAATTCCAGGACAAGTGCAAAGAAAGCATGTACAAGTATTCACACATGGAAGGGAAGCCAAAAGACAGACGAACAAGAGCTGTGGAACTCTCGAGTTTCATGAAAAT
Source organism: Penium margaritaceum (assembly GCA_023375785.1). Lineage (NCBI taxonomy): Eukaryota > Viridiplantae > Streptophyta > Zygnematophyceae > Desmidiales > Peniaceae > Penium > Penium margaritaceum. The sequence goes on from SZWC01006565.1 coordinate 98,743, forward strand.
GACAGGTGGTCTTGACGTGGCAGGCGCTGTTCAAGACATACTATCCTATCAGCGAGAGCGGTACTTGCCGACGGAGGTGCTTACGAAAGCCAATATCAGTATGGTGTCTTGCAGGTCAGGTCAACAAAAATACGATCAGAAAAACTAACAGGAAGACGGAAGGAAAGTCTTAACAAGGACCCAGTGTTTTGAGTGAAGTGTTTCCAGGATAACATGCCCCATGCTGATGGTTCTCATCCATCTTCATTGCTTGTGGTCGACATCTGGTCAAGTAATGCTACATTCTGTAACCTCACAATTGGGGCTCTATGCGCCACATGAAAAAAGATGGTGTACTATGCATATATAACCAATCACCTCACTCTCAAAACTGTGTACACAAAAGTGTATTAGGAAGTGAACAGAAAAGTGAACATTGATCAATCACCAAAACTTTTCTTCTTATAAAAATACTTTTATTCTTGTCATGTTTGACAAGGAATGTATAAGTGGGCTCTAGTCATATGCACTCTTGTTTATGATTGTTGAGAAATCCATGAATAAAGGAATACAGTTATTGATACACTGATTTTGGAGTGTATGAATTTGTGTCGATTAACTGTACCTCGTACTATGTGAAACTACGTTTTGGCAGCAGAGCAAGCGAACTACTGCCCAGTTTTTGGAATGAGACTATGTTTACCCTGGAACCACTTCCTGGTTCACGAGCCATGATTGCGGCAGCTCGTCCATGGAAACCTGGATTTAATTGCTAAAACATTTTGTGAAGCATTTAGGGTTAATTGACTTAAAAACATGCACTCGAGTTCGAGTGCATCGGCCAAAAAAGCCGCGTCAGAAGTTTCTTTCCGACTTCGCCCTCGATTTCAGCAAAGACCCCTCTTTCGCCGAAATCGAGGGCGAAGTCCGATCGTTCTGACATCGGCTGCGCCGATGTCAGAACTGTGGTCGTTGCTCGATCGTGATCGAGCGAAAACGCCCTTTTCATTTTTTTTTCCCACCACGCAAATCCACGTTCAACCCCAAGTTTGAAGCCAAAACGTCGAACAAACCCATCCCCGAATTACATTCGGGGGTTTAGGGTTTTTTTTTTTGCGCGGGCATCTGCTGGGCCCCGCTGTAGCGGGGCCCAGCAAATTCCCTTCCATCGCAGGGGGAGTCTCGGACCCCCCATCCAAACCAACCCGCAAACCCCCCTCGAACAGTCACAAACCCCTCGCTCAAGGGGTTTGTGACTGTTTGACGACTTCGCTGGCGAAGCTCCGCCTGCGACGTCGCAGAGCCGGGCGAAGTCCGATCTCGTCCCCCGAAGTCGGACTTCCGACCCAAAATTGTGCACTGATCTATGAGTGCACGATTTTGGGTCGATTAACTCTAACTCTTGTGAAGTGGACATAATGTTGTCAATGAATGTAGATATCAAAGCTGGAGACTTAACTTCGCACCTTCTTGGTGCAAAGCTAAGTGGTGGTCAGGATGGGTTAGAAGTCCAGGAAATCATTCACAAAAAGAATATCCATAACAATTCATCTTCCCATCACTTACGTTAGACCTGGAATTGGATCACATGATTGAGGGTCATGATTTCGTTGAGAGGAATAGATGTCACTGCTTACAAGGCACTGGGAACAGGGGAATATTGATGATCTGCCCTCTCGAGTCCAAAACCAGCTTGGAACAAATAAATGATTGATGGGAAGTTGGTCTTGGCTCGTATCCCAGTTGCACAACGTGAACAGTCCTGGCAGGATCAACCAACCAACAGAAATTATGCAATGACATTCAGATATTGGCAGTCTCCAACAGAGAGCACTGGCACGAATTACAAGCCAACGGCAAGACAGCAGCTTGGTCCTCACACCATGACGACGGAGCGAGTCCACCAGTCCAGCCCCCGCCAGCCAGAGTTGCTCCGCGAATGTCCTCCGTTGCTCCTCCAGGAAGCACTGACAGCAGCAAAAGTGACACGTCTACAGGCTAATTTTTCTGCCGAGTACTCACATTACAATACCGTTTACAGATTTCTACATCACATGATTTATGGCTTTGGCAGCACAGATTGACGACCTCTTGGATGCGGATGCATAGAGTTATGGTTAATCACCCTAAATCCATACACTCGACAATTGGTGTATCAAAATGTGTATTCCTATATGCAAACATGTTTCAGAAGTCATCAACATCAATTCATGTAATTGGAGCCTAGATATACACTCATTGTCTGAAGTGTTAGGTTTTATGGATTATATGTGCTATGTATGAGTTTTTTTTAGAATTCAGTGTGCACTGATACATTCACTTCCCAATACACTTGTCCATTCATAGTTTCAGGGGTGCTGTGATTGGTCATACATGGAGGCATACGATCGCTACTATGACGGCCTGAAGCTGCAATTCCAACATGAACTCGTGGTGCTTGAGTTGCGGACCTTTGCGTAGCTAGTTTTGGTGGCGGAGCGCATCAACGCGGGAAGCTACAATGCATGCCGGAACAACTATGCAACACAACCACGTATGGAGCAGTCTGGTCAAGCTGTGCCCATGGAGGTGGATGCAATCCAAGCCGAGGAGCGGGGCGCGGGCGGACAGGAAGGACCGAGAGGCAAATGCTGGGGTTGTGGTGAGGAGGGTCATCACGAGTGGGATTGCCCCGAGTGCAAGGCACAGCAGGGAAACGGACAGCAGTAGTGAGGAAGGGATGACCTACTACTGCACGTCTTTCTTCTCTAAGGGGCAGCACTATTCCTGAAAGGCTTTTGCCGATTAAAGAGCTGCCTCAAGTGCTGTCACGGAATGAAGGTAGAACCCAGCAGCTTCTAGGGATTATCTTAGTGCTGGCTCTTGAGATTCCAAACGGGAGTTTCAAGGGTCAGAGGAAGCTACATGGTCTGCTGGAAGGTGGTGCGAGCCATAGCTTCTTCAACAAAAGGTCGACGAAGGGGTTGGAGCTTGCAAGGTAGCCAGTGACATTGGCCAAGGCATGACAGGTGTCGGAATGGTTGAGTTCGCCAGGCCTCTCGTCAAGCACAATATCCACATGGGTGCGTTGGTGTGCAACATGGAGTTCCACACTTGCCGTATGGATAATTATGACTGCTTGATCAGCCACGATTGGCTGCACGCCTGGAATCTGGAGGTGAGGTGCAACCAGGTGGTCGTGAAGGCAGGTGGGAAAAATCTCAGTTTGCCTTTGTGGCGGGGTGAGGGGAAGGAGTCAGATTTGAAGAAATGGGGGAAGTGATTACCTGTCATCAACTTATGGAAGTTGAGGCGGTGCGAGCACAATGGTGTTCAGGTGTACCTGGCTTGGATGCATCCACAAGAAGCAGCAGAACAGCAGATTGTAACGGTTGAAGCAGCGGAGGGGCAGCGAGTTGAAGGTGCTGGAGCTTCAGAGTAGCCTTCTAGTGTTGGGGAGGTACTTAAGGTGTTTTAGGATATTCTTCAGGAGGAATTTCCACAAGCGTTGCTGCCAGGGCACGACATTGACCACAAGATTGAGGTGGTGCCAGGGTTGTCACCAACGGTGCAGTCTTACAACCGCATGAGTGACACGGAGCTTGCGGATGCTGGGGTTGCACACAGTTGGAAGAAGCAACAGAAGAAGCAGTTAGGAGTGTTGGTGGATCAAGGTTTCATCCAGCCGTCTGTCTGTCTCTCCATACGTGGCGCTGGTACTGTTTGTCAACCGGAAGTCGGGAGAGCTACGGATAAGTGTGGACTACAGGCAGCTCAACAAAATCACCGTGAAGGACTACTACCCGTTGCCATGGGCCAAGGAGTTCTTTGATCACCTGCGAGGCGCGCGTGTCTTCGCCAAACTGGACCCAATTTTGGGGCATCACCAAATCTCTATTGTGGAGGATGATGTGGAAAAGACCAAGTTTTAGGTGTGCTATGGAAAATTCGAGAATCTCATGACGCCCTCCGGGCTCATGAATTCTCCTGCAACGTTCATGGCGTCGATGAACTGGGTGTTCCATCCCTACTTGAACCAGTTTGTGGTTGTCTTCCTCGACAACATCATTGTATGCTCGCGGACATGGAGGAGCACCAAGAGCACCTGCGGATGGTGATGGAAGTGCTGAGGAAGGAGTTGCTGTTTGCCAAACTAACCAAATGTGAATTTTCCAGGCAAGAGGTGGAGTTCCTCGGACACATTTTCAGTAGGAAGGGGATCCGCATGGATCCAAAGAAGGTGTAAGTAGTGAAGGAGTGGCCAGAGCTGGCGTGTGTGCATGACATCTAGGTGTTTCTAGGTTGTACGAACTACTACTAGAGGTTTATCTGGGGTTACCAAGTAATGGGAGTGCCCTTGACAGACTTGCTCAAGAAGGGCCGCCAATGGGAGCGGGGTGCAAGGGAGGAACATGCATTTGCAGCAATGAAGGTCGTTATCTGTGAGGCACTGGTATTGGTGTATCCAGACATGAGCAAGGAGTACGTGTTGGTGACTGATGCAAGCGACTATGCAATTGGCGGGATACTGATGCAAGACCAAGGGAATGGGTTGTAGCCCATTGCGTACTAGTCCAAGAAGCTGGAAGGGACTGAGCTCAGTTATCCAATCCACGAGAACGAGATGCCTGAGGTGGTCCAGACATTCAAGCAGTGGAGGTGCGACCTCGAGGCACGGCGGTGTGTGGTGCACATGGACAACTACGCGCTCAAGTACCTCAAGTCATAGCCGAACCTGAGTCGTCGTCAAGCATGGTGTATGGAGCTACTGGAGGGCAGCTTTGACTATGAGATCTAGTACAAACCAGGGAGGATCAACCCAACAGACCCGCTTTTGCGCCGCCCGGACTTGGATGTGCATGCGATCACGATACTGGCAAGATCCCCGACAATTTACAACCTGTTTTCTCATTGGTATCCACAAGATGAGGAATTCATCAAGATTACGGTGAAGGGGTGTAAGTGGGATGGCCTATATTGGCAGCGTGAGAAGGGGAATCAGATTGTGGTACCATGAAGTGCATCATTGAGATAGGCATTATTCAAGGAGGCCCATGACTCACAATACAGTGGTCATTTTGGCCACGACAAGTCCTTCAAGATGCTTGCGCACCAATGCTGGTGGGCGACGATGGGAGAAGATTGCAAGGTGTCAGTGAGCAGTTGTGACACGTGCACCAGGAGAGCTGCAACCACTACCAGTACCAGAGCTCTTGCAGACGGACATCTCACTTGGCTCTGTGGGGGGCCTCCCATGAGGTGCAATGGGCAACACCGTAGTGCTAGTGGTGGTGAACCAGTTCAGCAAGATGGCGCACTTCATTCCATCAGCCTACTGTCTCAAAACGAATGGCTAGACTAAGCACACCAATCAGACCATGGAGCACATATTGCGGGGTTTCTTGGAGCTGGATTGTGAGGGATAGAAATTAAAGCTCCTGGTGGCTGAGTTTACCTACAACTCAGTGGTGCATGCTTCGATGGGAAAGTCTTCCTTTGAGGTGGTATATGGGGTGTAGCCTGCATGTCCCTCAAAAGTGGTGATAAGACCGGACCTCCCCATGGTGCAAAAATTTGCAAAAGATTTCACAGAATTATGGCGGGGCCTACGTGACGTGATTCTCAAGGTGCAGCAGCAGATGAAGCGGGAAGCGAGGAAACGCCGGACAGCCAAGGAATTCTGGGTGGGATAAAGGATGTTGTTGTGCTCGAGGAACCTGTACTTGGCAGGGGTGGGCAACGACAAGCTCAAGCCTTGGTGGGTGGGCCCTTTTGCGGTCAAGAAGAAGCGGTTCACGATAAGCTACGAGTTGGAGGTACCAGACCACTACTAGATTAATTCCGTATTCTACGCTTCTCTCCTCAAGGCCTACAAGGAGCTGGATACATAGTTAATATCACATGGAAAGGCGCCTCCTCCACTGGTCGTGGTGGAGGGTGAGGTGGATTAGATGGTGGAGAGGATTCTTGGGCACCATCGGCGCGGCAATGCCTGCCAGTACCTGGTGTAATGGCTTGGCTATGGTCCAAAGCATGACTGCTGGATCCCCGAAGCAAATTTCCACATGGCCAGTGCTGTCGACACGGTCCTCCGAGCGTACCAGGACCGCACAAGGACGGTGCGACCTCACTCGATGGGTGATGTTTTCGGAGCCACCAGTCAAGGCGGTGATTTTGTTCTCATGATGACTTGAGATGCATTATTTGGTTCTTCCATTGTATTCTACATGAAAAACCATACAAAATTGACCCAAAAACCGGGCCATTTGGTCCAAGGACGAGAAAGATACGAATGTGCAAAGGTGGGAGGCTAACTTCCAGGAAACATGATACGTATTGGTTCGACCCCGAGCACAACATAGCGAATTTCTCGCCCACTACAGCCAAAGCACCCCTGGATGGACGCGTAGCCAATGAGGCAAGATTTTTTTGGGGTCCATGGGCACTTCGGGATGGCGTCTGGAGGTGCATTCCCAGGCAAGGGCATTTCGGGCGGCCGTGACCCCCGCTTGCGGTGCGGTGCTGCTAGTAACATTCACGTGTTGAGCAGTCAAACGGTGATAAATCGGCTGGTTTTCCACGGATTGAGGCAATTTTTAGTGCATCGGAAAGTTGGAAATACGTACTATACGAGGCATGTGCTATTTTCATGATTGCACCTCAATATAGGAATTCGGAGCACTAAGGGGCTCTCGGCTGGCTCATAGGGGATGGTACAGAAGGATGACTAGGGATTGCTCTGGACATGCCAATCTTACCCAAATAACTTTCACATTGTCTTACACTAGTTTAATAATTCTAAGGATTTATTCCTTGCCCAAATGTTCTGTATTTCAAGCATTGCCTTGCACACATCCATTCGATCCTACAAGTCTTTGGCAGTGCACCTTTGTGCAAATGCAGCCAGGAGAGTCGCATGGTGGGAAGCTCGGTCACTAGCAGCCGTCTTGCTACTGGGAGAGGGTCGTGTGGCATCTCAAGGATTGGCTCACACACCAAGGGGTCGAGGGTGGGAAGTTTATTCCAAGGGCTTGGTGTGTGACCGTCACGGCGAGCGCCCCTCGGTTCACAGTCTTAGCTCGGAGTTGCATGTGTGCCTTTCTTGATTTCATCCCGTGGTCGAAGGTTTGGCAATTTAAGGATCCCGCTCGTAACCATATTGCAGAGTCTTAAGATGCCATCTTCTTTGAGTGTCTCACATGCTGAGACATTCCTAGCAATCTGTCGATGACTGTAGACCATGTTCCTGCGTGTGTGGCTTCTCAGCGGATGGGGTAGTCTAGGGCCAAAGATGGTTTGATCTGGACCTCCCAACCTGTGGTCTTGTCTCTGGCCAAAGACAATCTGGCCATCATGGCTATGGGTCCAGTGGCCTCTCCAGTCCCTACTGACACATGTGGTCTTGTGCCAGTGTTTTCCCCGAGTGGCACATCTGGCCCTTTGCCTGTGTCAGTCCCTATTTGCACACCTAGCCCTTTTGTCTGTGTCATTCCCCACTTGCACACCTGGCTGCTTTCCTCTCTTGGTTGCCATCGGCATAAGTCCCCACTGGAATACTCAACCTTTGTCCAACGGTGATGCCTCCATCTCGCCTTCATGATTTTCATGTATCTGTCTCAGTTGCCTCTCTTGTGTCCATCCATGCATCTCCTTTGACTGTGTTGTCCCCAATTGCATGTGACCCTACAGCCCTTGCAATCGTATCTCCACCGCTTCCTCCCCAACTCAAGGTGAGAACCTTCCACTCAGGCTTCTCCTGTGAGCCCAGTGGTTACCTTTAACCACTGGCCTCTATGGCTCGGCGATTGACTGAAGCAACACCCAGATGCCCTGCTCACATGGTTGAGAGTGACGAGCCTAGGGAAAAGGCCCTGGCCTTAGTGTTCTAGCAGGCTACACAAAGGTCTACCAAGCGTGCACGGTTGGTCATGGCCGAGTCTCTGGTGAGTTCTCATTCACTTGCAATGTCATAGCTGACCTTGTTGTAGTTAGATCCAAGCCAGGCGTGTATTTCCAGGCCACTCGGAGCTCCTCATCCATGGTGCCCAATCTAGGTACGTTGAAGGAGCCACTCTTGGAAGAGGACGCAACGTTGTGATGCGCTGTCGGTGAGGATGAGGTCAGAGCCATCTAAGTTCATGGTTTTTACGAGCTTGTCGACCGTCCACCTGGGCAACAGGTCGTAGAGGCCAGGTCGGTACTTCGAAAGAATTTGTAGCCTGAATGATCACTGGATTGCTACAAGGCTTGCTCAATGGCCAAGGTCTTGTCATATGTTGAGGGTGCTGATACCTTTGTTCCCGTTGATCATATGACCACAACATGAAATCTGTTTGGTGTGTCTGCTCCGCATGACACCAAACATAGCTTGTACACCAGATGGATGTAAACAATTTGTTCCTCCATGAAACTCTGGGGGAAGATATTTACATAGTCTATGCACATTGCTCCAAGGTCGGTAACAGGGTGTGGCATTTGTGCAAGGCCTTGTATGGCCTCAACCATTCATCCAATGCTCGAACCAGAAGATTACTGGCATACTGACTCATACCAGCTACATCTCTCTTTCCCCAACACATATTTGAACACTTGAATGTCGTCCTGGCCTATGCTTGCAACCTCCTGGCAGCGCCCCCTTTGATGGAGGCCGTGAAGGTGGCCAAGGGAGTTCTCTAGGCTGCCTAGAGGTTAAAAGAACTTCGTCCTACAGCTATAGATCTTGGCATAGAGATCATGCATAACTTCCGGTGGCAGCCACTCTTGCTACACCAGGCACACTCTGCCCGTGTTGTCGGGTAGAAAATTTGTGACCTCCTTGGTGCAGTCTCCATGCCCATCACACTACATGGGCTGGATGCCATGACAGCAGATGATCCAACATAGCTAGGAGAGACAGTGGATGTGACCATTTAATTGCGCCTCATAAGCTCTCTCATGCACTTGGCCACTACCACTTAGCTCGACATTACCTTTGCCGTCAACCTACTTGAAATTTTTCAAAGTTCTTACGGACAAGAGCCTTCCATGTGGCTGTACGAGTGACGTGGTACATGGTTTCCACGCTGTACCTCAGGCTCTGCTTTTGTTAGTAATGTTTGGTGGTGGTCAACCGCTACACAGAAAATGACTGGGCTTGAAGCCCTGATGGGCCCAGTGAGACATGCTATGTTTTCCAGTTAGGCGGCACTCTTGTATTATGGAATAGTAGTAGCATGTGGGAATATGTTGTGCATAGCTCATCAAAGGCAGAGTATGTCACATTGGAGGTTGGGACTGCTAAGGCGGTGTGGCTACAGTACTTGCTTCGCAAGTTGCTTCTCTTTGTTCCAAGAATGATTCTACACCATAACAATGAGAGGTATCTTGCTATTGTAAAGAACTCTTCTATGTTTCATACACATATGAATCATGTGTTATTTGATGGAGCAGCACGTGACATCCATCTACAATGGCACGGATGTGCAGCGGGCTAACTTCTTGACCAAGGCACTGGTGCGCGAGAAGTTCATGGAGACCATTTTTTCTTGTTGGGCTTTATCCTTTGCTTGAGGTTTCCTGAGATTGGAATGTGTGCGTATTGATTACTGAGCATCTTGTTGCACACTCGTGTCAGTCCTACATGCATATAGACATTTGCACCCTTGGATCATGGTGGAGTTCTGTGATGTGAGCCATCCCTACCTGTAAACTCAGTTGAGTGTGACCACTCGTCCTTCTCCATACTCAAGAAGATTCCTAATGCAAACCCAGCAGGCACTGGAGCACTTTTAGTTGGTGATCCACCCACCCGCGGCTGAAGGACAGCTGCCACGGCGTTTTAGAGACCTTCAAGGGCACTCTGCCCTTTTGTTTGTAACATCTAGGGTTTTCTCAGTGGACGGTGCTTTGACCCGATTTGCATTGTGTGTCCACTGGTCAATTCTGGAAATATGCATGTGTGTAATCATTGCGCTGAATCTGTAGGTTCAGACGGTTCTCATTCCAATGCCTGTTCACTAAGTTATCACCAAAAATATACTTTTGGGCCGGGTTCAGGACAAAACAACCCTGCCGCGTGCGTCTCCCGCTGTGCGCCGTGGCAGCTATTTATTGTGTGTGCTTTTCATTTGCCATTTCTCTCTACATGTTGAATTTTTAAAAGCTTATGAGACTATGTATGTCTTCCCTAGACAAACCCTTGTTGTTCTTGCACTTGCCTTGCATGCTAGTGTGCCAGCTGACTGGACAGGATCGCCACATCAGCAACAGCAGAGCTGGGAAGCTTCTAAGATTTTTCTCCCAATGTTTGAAGCAATATGTGCTAATGACGTTGCAGAAAGGCATCCAATCATGAAAGAAGAAATCAGAGCTGTGAAAAAGGTGACTTCAATCTTCCACATCAACATGAAAAGGTGACAAAAGATGAGGTTGTGGTCATTCTTGTCTTGGCGATGATGGAAAACTCATGTTGGAATATGGAGATAAGCTCAAAGGCTGCAGCGCAAATGCATGAGTGTGATAAGTTTCTGAGGCACAGTACAATGACACAGGCAAGCTACCTGGAAGAGCCACAGTGCGGAGGTACAGGCATGAAGGAATATCAAGCTGAAGCATGGACGTAGAACCAATGTTGCAGGCACAATGAGTTCTGAGCTCAGGTAGCGCTGAGTCACGGGCTCAGAACCGCAGCGAAATTGTGCATACAGGATGATGCAAGCATGAAATAAAATGATGATTGAGTAGGTGCAATGCTGCTTAGAACAGGTGCCTGATGAGATGGATGAACAGATCATCCAAGCCAATATGGTGCGCAGAAATCTGAGAGGCAAACTGCAGCCATGAAATCAGGCAGAGAGTGTATGAATGGAATGATTTCTGATTAGTTGCATCAAACACAAGGTGCATACGTACTCGAGAAAAGAAGATAAAATCTGTAAACCGTATTGTAATGTGAGTACTCGGCAAGAAAAAGCAGCCTGTAGACGGGTCACTTTTGCTGCTGTCACTGCTGCCTGGAGGAGCAACGGAGGAGAGTCGCGGAGCAACTCTGGCTGGCGGGGGCTGGACTGGTGGACTCGGTCCGTTGTCATGGTGTGAGGACCAAGCTGCTGTCTTGCCGTTGGCTTGCAACTCGTGCCAGTGCTCTCTGTTGGCGACAGCCAATATCTGAATCTCATTGCGTAATCTCTGTTGGTCGGTTGATCCTGCCAGGACTGTTGAGGTTGTGCGACTGGGATACGAGCCAAGACCAGCTTCCCATCAATCATTTATTTGTTCCAAGCTGGTTTTGGACTCGAGAGGGCAGATCATCACTATTCCCATGTTCCCAGTGCCTTGTACGCAGTGACATCCATTCCTCTCTACGCAATCCTGACCCTCAATCATGTGATCCAATTCCAGGTCTAATGTAAGTGATGGGAAGATTAATTGTCATGGATATTCTTTTTGTGAATGATTCCCTGGACTTCTAACCCATCCTGACCACCACTTAGCTTTGCACCAAGAAGGTGCGAAGCTAAGTCTCCAGCTTTTATATCCACATTCACTGAAAACATTATATCCACATCAAAAAATGTTTTAGCAATTAAAGCCAGGTTTCCATGGACGAGCTACCACAATCATGGCTCCTGAACGAGGAAGTGGTTCCAGGGTAAACATAGTTTCATTCCAAAAACTGGGCAGTAGTTCGCTTGCTTTGCTGCAAAAAATTAGCTTCACATAGTACACCATCTTTGTCATATGGCGGATAGAGCCCCAATTGTGAGGTTACAGAATGTAGCATTACTTGACCGGATGTCGACCACAAGCAATGAAGATGGATGAGAACCATCAGCATGGGGCATATTATCCTGGAAATATTTCACTCAAACCACTGGGTCCTTGTTAAACCTTTCCTTCTGTCTTCCTGTAAGTTCTTCTGATCGTATTTTCTTTGACCTGACCTGCAAGACACCATACTGGTATTGGCTTTCGTAAGCACCTCCGTCGGCAAGTACCGCTCTCGCTGATAGGAGAGTATGTCTTGAACAGCGCCTGCTACGTCAAGACCACCTGTCAGTTTCATGAAACTCGAGAGTGTCACAGCTCTTGTTCGTCTGTCTTTTGGCTTCCCTTCCATGTGTGTACAGTCTTGATCGAGGACCCGGCTCTGTCCATGTGGAGCATGCAAGTCAGACGTAACGTGTGTGACTGGGAAGTTTGAGCATGCAAGCACGATGAAGCCTGCTAGCCTCTTGGCCTTAGCAGTTGGGCCGGTGGGCTCAGCACGGAGCATTGTCTCTTCTATGGTCAGTCACCTGCACGGGTGAGATGAGGGTGCAGCAAGGCCAGAGGTCACCACGCATAACTGATACATAAACCAACAATTCCCCATGACCCACAGCGGAACTGCACACCAATAGTCACAGTCACAACAACGACCTCACGAGTAGTGACACACGACTGTACACAGGCACATGGCACATCATCTGAGCCTGGAGCATTATGAATGCACACCAGCCCAGCAACGTGAACAGCCGCCTTGAGGACATTGCTGCAAAGTGCCTTCATGAGGACGTCGGCTAGCTGCTGTTTGGTGTCTACCCACGCGATCTCGACATCGCCTGCAGCCATACCCTCACTTACATCATGGTGTTCAACATTGATATGATTTGTGCAAGTATGATGCATGCCATCGTGCTCGGCAATTGCCTCATGCTTTGATTGTCACAGCAGAGTGATGCATCGGATGGGGACACACAACTGCTGTGACAGGAAAAAAAGCCGGACACTCTCACACGTGCCTGCACCAAGAGTAACAAATCCAACCTCACTGGAGCTGTGTGCAACAAAGCCTTGCTTGCCACTTTTCCACAAGATCACTATTCCTCCGACGAGGAAGATGTAGCCCGTGCAACTGCAAGCATCCACATCATGCACCCAATCAATATCAGTGTATCCTAGGACAACCATTGATGGCTTTCCTTGGTCACAGAGACCAACACGGTACCTGATGACACGCAATGCTGCTTTCATGTGTTGCAATCTGAGGCACTGTGAGAATTGGACAAGAAAGTTCACAGCGCAGGCAATGTGTGCTCGCGTGGTGGTAGCCATATACATCAGAGACCCAATCACTCACAGGTAGTCAGTCACATCCATCGGCTCCCCCAGCTTTGACACGTCTAGTGTCTTCAAGATTCGGTGTCCAGCGGGCGTAATTGGTGTTGAAGTAGTGCGTGCAGACTCAAGGAGGGAGGCGAAGTGCTCCTCCAAGCTCGTGATGTTTGCTGTCCAGTGAACGTGAATAATGAGACAAGCGCGGCTATGCTCAAGCTCCATGCCTGAAAAGACATGAGCAGGACCCAAGTCTTTCATCTTGTACATGGACTGCAGCAGGGACTTCACAGACGCTACCGCCTCTTAGCTCGGAGACGCGATCAATAAGTCATCAACGTAGACAAGGATGGCAGCAAATGGTGCTGACACTAGTGTGAGAACGAGTGAAGGTTTGATTGTGCTCCATTGGTATCCTCCTTTCTCCAGGGTATAGGTGATTTCACGATTCCAACACCTCGGAGATAGTTTATGGTCGTAGAGGACCTTGCAAAGTCTCCAGACTCTGTTAGTGCCATATGTGAACCCTGGGGACTGGACCATGTAGATCTCCTCATCCAATTGTCTGTGCAGGATGATGTCTATCTTCTTGAGTTCCCAGTCATGGTGCGACGAGACTAAAGAGAGATCAATAGTGGTGTAGCATTCAACGGGGGAAAATGTCTCAAATAAGTCAACACCGGGGACTTGGGAAAACTCCTTGGCAGTGAGACGAGTCTTTTATTTTTCAAACTTACTGTTGGGCTTGTACTTCCGCCCCAACATCCATTGGGTGTCAATGGCCTTGCGGCCCGGTGGTAGTTCGACCAGCTCGTACACAGCATGATCTTCTAGGTCTCTAAGTTCATCTCACATGGCAGCCTCCCATTGCTGTGGGTCGATGTTGCATGTGCCTGTCGGAATGTGGTGGGATCAGGCGATAGGGGTGATGCAGCAGTGCTGAAAAGGTACTCTCTCACACTTCCAAGAATGGTGGCATCAAGCGCTCTCTCATGCTCAGTCACATGCAGCGTAATCCCAAGTGCAGAGCTGGGGTGGACAACCCCTGTGGCCAGGCCTGAGGCATCCATGCCGATCTGCAATGCTGGCAACTGCTCAGGATGAGACTGCTACGATCAGGAGTGGGGGACGCTTGAGGAGCATACAGGGAGAGCGCGGAGGCATCCGCCATGGACAAAGGGTGAGACGGGTGCAGGCCCGGGGGGGCACCAGGCGTAGGCATGGCAGGGGCCGGCAGACTGGGTATAGTCAAGGTGAGCCGACTGAACGACATCACAGAGTGCGCAGGAGACACAGGCTCAGATGAAACAGGAGGGGAGGACAGGACTAGGGAAGCTGGAACTCTAGGAAAAAAGGCCTGGAGAGGCTCAAAGGACAATGTGGGAACGGTGTCAGACACCTTGGAACATGAAAATGGTGAAGGTTGAGAGAAAGGGACAGCAGCAATGACTACAGAAACAGTAGGGACCATAGGACCGACCTTCCTCCACAGCGGAGAGAGCGGTAGCAGGGAGGTAGCGGGCAAAGGACGAGTGAGGGCACAAAGAAAGACGGACTCCAATAACAGGGCGTCATGAGACTCGACAACCCACTGGCGCTCAGGGTCCTAGAATCGCTAGGCCTTGGAATGGGCCGAGACACCTACAAAGGGACAAAATCGTCCACGCAGTGAAGGTTTCTCATCGCGAAGGTCCTCGGGAAGCCAGAGTTACGCAATAACACCCTAGACACGAGCGAGGCGGAGATTGGCATGAGGCATGTGCTGTACCAGCATTCAAAAAGGGCGATAGTGTGAGGGAGAGGACTGTGGAGAACACGGTTCCAGACCGAGGTCATGTAACTCATCGCCTCAAAGGCGAAAATCGGAGAGAGGCCGGACACGGGCAAGACAGTACATATGCCATTGGCAAGATTGCGACCCCATTTTTTTAGGGTGTGTTGGGAGCAAAGGTCTCCAGACACACCCCTTTGGACTAAAGGAGCTGGGCGGTAGGACCAAAGAATTCACTGCCCCGGTCACTGCAAAATACACACACGGACCGCTAATGTGACCGTTCAGCCCACGACAGCTAGGTCTCAAGGACCGGACACACATCGCTCTTATGACGGAGAGCGAGATCCATAAAAAATGCAAGATGTCATCATTCAAACAAAGGACATACTCCCCAGCACCCCCAAGGAAGACATGGGCAAGAGGACCCATGACATCAGCATGGACAAGAAGGGGGTGGGACAAATGGGAGTTAGATGAAGCAAAGGGAGAGCGATGCATCTTGCCTTGGATGTGGTCAAGATAGTCCAAGAGACAAGGCGATGGAAACGTTGACGGGAACAAGCCAAGAGCTGGTTGAAGGCAAAGCATGCTGGTGATAGCGTCGGTGTGAACATGGTCGAGGCGGCGATGCAAGAGCTGAACATGGTGATGGGAGAGAGAGAGAGAGAGAGAGAGAGAGAGAGAGAGAGAGAGAGAGAGAGAGAGAGAGAGAGAGAGAGAGAGAGAGAGAGAGAGAAAGAGAGAGAGA
>SZWC01006565.1:125001-138919 GCA_023375785.1 Penium margaritaceum
GCAGACGAATCCATACGGACGTTATGAGAATCAAGAAAGTGGGCGGTGGGACCAAAAAACTCCCTACCATGGTAAAAAAAAAAAAAAAGATCTGTAGGGGGCAAAGGCAAGAACGTCCAGCCTTGGACAGCCAGAACACAAGGACATCAGTCACGTTACTCTTCTGACGCAGAGCAAAGAGCCAGTAGTAGTGAAAAAATTCATCAGTCAAGCAGGGGACGTAGTGGTCAAGGTCACCTAGGAAATCATGAGGCAACAGGCCCATGACATCAGCATGCACAAGGTCAAGTGGATGAGACATGTTGGCTTCTGTCATAGAGAAAGGTGAGCGGTGTATTTTTTCATGAGCATAGTTAAGACTGAGGTACAAATGTGGTAGTGTTGAGACCAGTGGCAGGATACAAGTGCAGGAGATGTGCAATGATGGCCGTGTGAATGTGGCAGAGGCAACGATACAAGAGGGCAGTATACTCTTGTGACAGCGTGGGAGAAACATTGACAAAGGGAGGTGCAAGAGAAGAAGAGGGAAGAGATGGAGAGACACAAAATGGACACTCACAGCGCAGACCGCGAAGAATCACACGGCCACAGGATGGAACGGAGATGGTGCCAACGCCATGGCTGGATGAGAATTCCATACTCTGGTCATCAAGGGTGGTGACAGAGAGGAGGCTGCCCTCAAGGTCAGGCACATACTAAACGTCAGGGAGGAACAGATCCCCCCTAGACCAACAAAAAAAACGACGCCAACATCCTGAACAGGCAGGAGCTGGCCAGAGCCGCTGAGCACGAAGCGGACCGAGCCGAGAGGGCCAAGGGAGACAAAAGACGAGCGACAGGAGGTCATGTGACATGTAGCCCACGAGTCAAGGATCCACAAACCACCAGACACATGTTCTGAGGGCAAAACAAGACACACAGCAATAGTGCAAGAAGGCGGGACAGATGGTGAATGACCAAGGAGACAGGGGAATGTGCGGAACTAGCAATCCTCAATCCGAGGAAAATCACCAGGAAAAGCTCCCTAAACAAAATCCAGTGACGTGCCACGAATGGCTTCATCCGACTCACAAACAAAGGCACAAGACTGGCTACTCACACCCTGACCTCTGTGAGAGCAAAGATGGAGGAGCTCAGTGAGACGATGGTTCAGAGCACGCTCCTCATCACGACAATCGGGTTGGTGATTGGAAGGGCGTGTGTCAGAGAAGTGGCCATTTTCATGGGGCCAAGCTGGAGCAGAGTAGTGCACGGACTGCGGCCCATAGTAGGTTGGGCCAGAGGCGGGAGGTATCCAACCCCAGGACCCGGGCCGGGTTGTCAGCTGGAGAGGTGCCATAGTGGTGCTGAAGGTGGAGGCAGAGGAGGAGTAATACTGAGTGGGAGCCACCGTGGTGGCAGCTGTGGTAGCAGGAGAAAAGCTGACACCGGTACGTACCCAGTGGACACGCATGGCGGATGCAAGACGAGCATCATCATGAGGTGCCATGCACTTGGATGTCGAGTTCCTAGTGGTATCATAGTTCTAGCAGATGACTTTTCCCGAGACGGGAGGTGTGTTAGAGGCTTTGCCACCACGGTGAGGGCCCTTACCGTGCCCAGTGCCCTAAGTGACATGGGCAGCAGCGGTGGAGGGGGTGGAAGTAGAAGACGAGGAGGAAGAGGACGTAGAGGCAGAGGTGACGGTGGCAAGCACAACATGATGAAAGCACTTGCTCTACAAGTTGCTCCACCAGATGGTGAGAAGGGGAACAACGAACTCATAGAGTGGCCCAATGCATGGAGGTGAGTTGGCAGGAACTGGTTCAGTAGGAAGCATTTCCAGTAACTGTTTTGCAGCGGGGGATGAGGGAATACGCCCCCACTAGATTTGCAGAGGTGCCACGCGCAGGGTTATCATTGATGTACCGATGTCATCTAGAAGCCCCTCAGGCCCAGCATTGATGAGGGCCCGAATAACACGTGCGGCTTTAGCAGGCTGAGCAACAAAGGGAGGCTTGGAAGGGGAGTACTACTCCCAGAGCATCTCCCCCTGTGCCCAGGCACTGAATTTTCTCCCAAGACAAGAGAGTGAGGTCGGAGGTGAAGTGTGGTGGAGTGCTCTCAAAGTATTTCTACCTGTGGGGAAGAAGTGTGCCAGCAAGAGCAGCATCATACGGAGGTGGGATGGAGGAGTATGCTGCGGCACCGACTGGAATAGAGGAGTCGGCTATGGAGGACACAACTCCATCCACAAGCATCACGACAGCAAGAGCTGGGACTCAGCGGAGACACTTTATGACCATGTCGGCCACGGTGGTGTCCAGCTCCTTTTGGGCATCCACCCCATTCTGGAGCTCCTCTGAGCTGGAACTAAGCTGATAGTTAGCCAAGAAATGGATGATTATAGGTGAAAGACGCGAGGTATAGCGCTAGGCTGGGAGGTAAACAGGACACACTGAGAAGAAGCAAGAGGTACGCATGGTTACCTTGCAGAGCTGGGCACAGGAGCGGGGTAGCAGAGCGAAGAACTGCAACAGAATGGCTACTGAAGGATGAGCAAGCAAGAAATGGCAGATTCAAAACATGGCAGTGAGGGCCGCAAAGCCAAAGGAAAAAAGGATAAATACAAATGTTATGGTTAACCTCAAGGGAATGAGGATCCTTGGTATGCATAAAACAAAAAAAGAAAAATTAGTTGAACAACATTGTCAAAAATCGCTTCTAGAATGTCCACAACCATACACGCAGCTCTCATAGGAGTGGGATCTTGAGGCATGGTGAGCGATGATGGTTTTGACCGATGGTGCGCTTTGGGTCGCCACACCAAATGTGAGAGGTCACATGAGCAGAACCATGGCAGAACGCAGGAAGGGAAGTTTGGATGGCAATGACGTCGTTTAAGTCACTTAATGGACACGTACATGATCTAAAGAGTTATAGTGCTTATCACAAGCTTTCCAACACATCAAACCGCACGCGATTTGGAGCAGGGTAGCGCCCGCTATGCTCTCCCATGTGCATTATTGCAACTCAGCCGTCTGTCACACCACCAACTTGAGTGACGGGCGTCTGAAGCGCCTTGGTCGCCAATGAAGCATCATGCCGCCTTTCCGAGGTGCCTATGGCTCTAATGAACCATGGGATATTGGTCTAACATCCCCCAGGGGGCGTTCTAGCCTTGGTCTGCATATTGGGAGTCGAACTCCTCACTGTCGGACCCATTTTTCCGATGGACGAGTGGTCAGCAGACCCATTCCTGGTTGGCTGCACCACCCAACTTTGACAATCCATATCTTCCTCATTTCTAGGCTGATTGCTGCGATTCTAATTATGTTGGATCCAGCACATTGCCTACTTAAAAAAGACACTCTCGGATCATGTTTCCTCACACCATGCAAAGGTCTACCTTAGAATTTGACGATTCAGCCACAAGTCCGACACTCTACCACATGGCAAAGTAGCCGGCCTCAAGTACCACCTCGTCATCAGCCATGGGCACGGGCTGTTTTTCCCTGTGCCATGCTCTAGACCTCCAGCCTTGAACCTGCATGTCTTTTCCTGTGCCATCCAGTTTCTCACGGCTTCATCGTAGCGAGCACTGCTCCGTCGATGCTGCCGATGTCGCTGGTGCGCTTAGATGATGCAGGCCATGTGTGTGAAGTGTAGCAAAAGTTCATCATCCATGCCCACTTGCGCATGTGTGAGCTGAAACTTTGGTTCTGACAAGATGTCAGCCACCTCACCACTCACACAACGGCATGATGAGGGGAAAAAATCTTAATACAATCTCCCCCTCGTGCCTTATCATGCTGCCTGGCTCCCCTCCAAGTTGATGTCGTCAGCTTCATGGCACATTCGCTTACAGCTGCCACTGCTGTACTTTCGTCCTCCTTCGTAGAGCCTTCTTAGCTCCCTGGCCTCATTGCAAATGTGTGCATGGCCTCCCGCCACAACACCACGTCGTTGTGCTACCGGCGGAGTCCGGCGGCAGCTTGCATCCCGCGTCAAAGCACACCTTGGATACCGCAGCCCTCTCAGTTGCCTATCCCATTTGCTCGACCATGTCTGGCATGCCTGCCACCCTGGTGCATTCTCTTAGCTTCTTTGTTGCATCTTGAGCCTGCATCACTTGCTGCATGGCCTCCCATATCTTGCATCTATGCAGCTCCTTGTGCTCGAGTGACCACGTTCACTCCTGGCCTTGTGCGTCCACCTGCACTTGCCACCCGTCTTGGTCCCTCAGCTTAACAGCCAACGTGCTGCGTGACATGGCCATTTTGCCATCCATTTGCGTCTTGGCCACATGGGGGTTGCTTCTGCATTGTTGCCGACGTTTTCCAATGTAACTTACCTCCCCATTTTGAGACATTGGGAGCACCCGCCTCTTGCAAGAGGCGGTTGTCTCCCATTTGCAGCACATACACCTGCGGTTTAAAGTTCCCGCGCCGGTGTTGGCCTCCGACAAGCACCTTAATGGCACACTCCAACCCTGCTGCACCTTGGAGACGACCCACCACTTTTTTTGTGGTTGTGGTTTCAGTGATGTTGGTGCACCGGCAGCTCCCCCGCATTTTTGGGGATAGAACCAGCTCCCCCTGCTTGACATACCTGCTGCGTCTTGCCCACCGCAGCTGCATTTTGCTCCGCCAAATCTGGCATCACGGCGGCTGACTAGCTGCTGCCACTCGGGGTTGTTGAGCCTCATCCTGTCCTCCGGTGCATGTGCTTGCTCCCTTCCAAAAGGGACTTTCGGCTTTGTTTAACTGTTGTGATTTTTCACTGATGCACTGCTACATCCGTTGTTAATGCAGCTCTTCTCCCTTGTTCTTGGCCAGGAGCCGCTGCGCCCAAAGCCGACGCACCTGCCGAGACCATGAAGCGTGGAGGCTGAGGCTGTCCTTGCATTTTGCATGTGCCTTGTCCCCATTTCCAGCAGCACACCACCCACCACTTTGCCACATCTCCCATGAGCAGGTCCGCGGTGACTCCCTTGTAGCCCCAACTTCTGCTCCCTTCGAGTCAACAGAGATCAACCCTCGTCCATTTTTATGACTCTCCTTTTTTTCTGTTCTCTCCACCACCCTCACCTTCAGAGCCAGCCAGCGGCAGCTGCCACCAGCTCCGCTTCTCTTGCTCTAGATTGGTTTATGGTGGATTTTGGCATATCTCCTACATGCCACTTGGCCTTCCTCAACGACGGCAACCACTGCTCCTTAGTATGGGAGCATGGAGCCTTGGCGCATGTAGACTGTGGACCCGGTCTGCAGTCCTCATTCCCAGCATTTGGAGGGGTCCACGACTTCCACGGCGCACGTCTCCATGTGGCCCATTTTGCTACGAAACCCTTGGCTCCCCAGATTGCACCACCTATAGTGTTTCCGTGCAGACGCGTCTTGCTCCCGTTGTCCCTGTCTCCAGCATGGTCGCGGGCGATGTGTGCGGATGACGATGCAGACCCTTGCTCCTGTGTTGTCCAACACTCTGTTTGCCAATCTCCAATTTCACTGAGTGGAGTAGCCTTGCCATTAAGCTAAGCCACCAGCAGCACCACGTTGCAGCAGAGAGGCACGCCTCCTCACACGAAGCGGTGAGCGAGCGACTCAATCTGCTGAGAATGCTCCTCTGCGATGTTGCGGATGCCTTGGAGGGTTCAAGGCGAGTCAACGGGGTGACATGGCTGATCTCTGCCCATCTCACTGCCCCAAGGCAATTCACGGCATGGCTCAACCAAGCCTGCTGCTGCGTTGTATCAAGAAGCGTCTCGGCAACCACGTAATTTTTTTTTGTGCTGCCGGCCTTCTTGCATGGACACCTTGCAGCTACGTCTGACCCTTCAATAGCATGCCACATGCCTTCTTCCTTATTCTGCTGCCACCTGAGCACGCACGGAACCCAGCATGGACTCAACTTGTCGCTCGTGTCGTGCACACCATGCACCATGGCAGTGAATGCTCCTGTCATGATGTTGCTTCCAGAAGCCGTACGTTGCAAACGGTCGTGACCCTTGTGGGCCCATAACCCTTTGTCGTAAATTGCTTCCTGACTCTCCACAATTGGGCACGCAGCTCTCACTGGAGTGGGAGCTTGAGGCATAGCAAGCAATGACGGTTTCGACTGATGGTGCGCTTTGGTTTGCCACACCAAATGTGAGAGGTCACATGAGCAGAACCATGGCAGAACAAAGGAGGAAAACTTCGGATGGAAAAAACGTCATTTTGAGTCACTAAATGGGCACGTACATGATCTGACGAGTTATCATGCTTGTCACAAGCTTTCCAACTCATCATAACACACGTGATTTGGAGCTCCGTAGCCCCCGCTACGCTCTTCCATGTGCATCAGTGCAACTCAGCCGTCTATCACACCACTAGTGTGAGTGACGGGCGTCCGAAGCGCCCTGGTCGCCATTGAAGCATCATGCTGTCTTTCTGAGGTGCCAATGGTCCAATGAACCATAGGATATTGGTCTAACATCCCCAAAGGGCCGCCTTGGCCTTGGTCTGTGTATTGGGAGTCGAACTCCTCACCGTCGGACCCATTTTTTGGACGGACAAGTGGTCAGCCAACCAAACCCGGCTGAATGCACCACCCAACTTTGACAAGCTATATCTTCCTCATTTCTGGGCTGATTACTGCGATTCAAATTACGTTGGATCCAGCTCATTGCCTAATTTAAGAAGATAATCTTA
Organism: Penium margaritaceum; assembly: GCA_023375785.1. Taxonomy (NCBI): domain Eukaryota; kingdom Viridiplantae; phylum Streptophyta; class Zygnematophyceae; order Desmidiales; family Peniaceae; genus Penium; species Penium margaritaceum. The sequence goes on from SZWC01006565.1 coordinate 131,673, forward strand.
GATCATGTTTTCCACACACCATGCTAAGGTCTATCTTAAAATTCGACGACTCAGCCACATGGCTGACACTCTACCACATGGCAAAGTGGCCGGCCTCAAGTACCACGTCATCATCAACCATGGCCACGGGCTGTTTTTCCCTGTGCCATACTCTAGAACCTTAGCCTTGACCCTGCATGTCTTCTCCTGTTCCAACCACTTTCTCACGGCTCCTTTGTCGCGAGCACTGCTCCGTCAATGCTGTCGATGTTATTGGTGCGCTAAAATGGTGCAGGCCATGTGTGTGTAGTGCTGCACAAGTTCAGCATACATGCCCACTTATGCATGTGTGAGCTGGTAGCTTGGTGCTGACAAGATTTCAGCCACCTCACCGCTCACACAACGTCGTAATGAGGGGCAAAATTCTTAACAAACAGCGAGTAAGAACATGTGAAAGTATTTGTGTGCCATAACATTGGCATGAATTTTGGTGCTGTCTCTCTTCCACTCTTCATGAGGTTGGCTCTCCACACAATTTCACAGCTGAACTCCTATCATGATGGAGCAGCCAGTAGCAAGGCCTCCCTCTGGTCAATTACATGCATCAGTGTGGTGACTGCACAATGATGCCAGAGGTCATGACCTGCCGGTGATCCATAAACCAGCACTCCCCCATGACCCAGAGCTGACCCACACACAAACACTCACAACACAAGGCAGGCGTTACAAGATGTGACACAAGACTATACACATACACTGGCACAGCTCATCACCATGGAGCACCACGAGCACACAGCAGACCAACTCCATGAGCTGCCTTCTTGAACACATTATCACTGAGTACCTTGGTGAGGAAGCCAGCTTGTTGACAGTGGGTGTTGACCCAAAGAATTTGGACATTGCCTGTAGCCACACGCTCATGCACAAAGTATTGTTCCACATTGATATGCTTTGTGTAAGTGTAATTTTTGCCATCATTTTCAACAATAGCCTTTGTACTCTGATGGTTGCAATGCAATGTTATGTAGCAGATGAGGACACACACTTGTTGCTGCAGTTGGCACAACAAAACTCTCTCACACGTGAGACAAGAACCACGGTTCACATGCAACTGGTCTTACTTGAAACGGTTAAGTAACAAGTAAGCTATGGTCCAGTTTGCATGGCGGCCATGGATCCGAGCAAAAACCCTAACTGTCAAGCTTGCTAATGTAAGAGCTCGAGCAGGTGATTCTCGTGAAGCGAGAATCACCCATCAGGCCGGCGAGCGAGGCTCGCCGGCACACCTTGCTCAAGCGAGGGGAAAACCCTCGAGTGTCCCATATCAAGGGGGGACTGCCTCCATCCAGAGGTATCCATCGAAATCCAAGAGAGGCCCCTAACTATTCTAGGTCTAAACTAGGTTCACGAGATCAACCAATGGGTAAGGGATACACATAGGTTTCATAGGAGCCTAGCAGTGAGGCAATGTTACAAGAGGGAGGCAAGCGCACACGTGTCTCCGGATGTATCTGTGCTGGTCTAGCGGGGCACAGAAGCTCACTATGCATCACCTCCACTCTCTAGGTAAGCATCCCCTGCACACTAAGGTCCACACCGGAGGGAAACATGTACAGAGAGGATTAACATGCCCCCTTCAATGTGAGTGCGATGGGAATGCAGCTAAGGTGCTTGAGTTGCTGATGAAGTACAGGAGATGGGAGTGCCTTGGTAAGAAAATCAGCCAGCTGGCCATCGCCGCTGATTGGGCACACTTGCACTGTGCTTGCTTCGACTACCTCTCAAATAAAGTGGTCCTCTACACTAAATGTGCTTTGTGCAAGGATGCAACACACCATGATTTGCTGCAATGCGTCGTGTGGCAGAGCTGTTGCTATGGAGTGCTACGACATGAGTGTGCTGTCCCAATTCCTCAAGAAGTCTCGCCAGCCAGATGCATTCACATGCAGCTTCACCCAGTGCCATGTATTCTGCTCCAGCTACACTCCGTGCGACACATGATTGTTTTGCACTCCTCCACGACACTGCTGTTCCCCACACATGGAACACATAGCCACCACGTTTGTGGGCTTTACGGTCACATGCATAATCACTGTCACAGTACACATCCAACAAGGGACTCGCAAAGGGTGCAAAGTCCAAACCAAGCTCAGCTGTTTCCAGCATATAGAAAAGCAACTTTGGCAATGCATTGAGATGTGTGCTTTGTGGTTGTTTAATGAACTGTGCCGGCACGTTCACTGCGCAGGTGATGTCAGGGTATGTGGTTGAAGCAAGGTAAGACAGGCTGCCAGTAATTTGCATGTACATTGTGGGGTCGCTAGCCGGTCCATAGTCAGTGGTGTTTGCATCCGGAAGGTGTGCACACACATCCGGGCTCATCGGTGAATGCTGTCGTGGGAGATATTGCACTAGATTCTGGAAGCGTGTGGTGGAGTGGGAAATGAACCGTCCTTGGTGCAAGGTAAGTGTGCAAGCAGTCCTATCTTTGGTGATGGCCATGCCCAAGAAGTTTGTTGCGTCACCCAAGTCTGTCATTCTATAGTGCGTGGTGAGCAGGTTTTTTGACTCTGTGATAAGGGAAAGAGATGGGGACAAGATAAGCAAGTCATCCGCAAAGACGAGCAAGGAAACTGGGAGACCTTGGTCCCAACGCTGAAAGAGAGAGGGATCACTTAGACCTTAAATAAACCCTCCCGAGCCAAGGGTGGGTCGGATTTCTTTGTTCCAACAGTGTGGGGCTTGCTTGAGGCCATAGAGAGCCTTAAGGAGCAGCCACACGTGACCTATACCGTCCTCAAACCCTGCTGATTGCTTGACGTACAGCTCTTCTTCTAGTGGGCCATTGAGGAAGGCATTCTTTACATCCATCTGATGTATTTCCTAGTTCTCATGTGCCGCTATACCCAACAGTGCTTGACTTGTTCTGTATTCTCCAATTGGGACATAAGTGTTTGTGAAATCCTCACTGGGAATTTGGTGAAAGCCCTCAGCCACCAGCCTTGCTTTGTATTTCTCAACGAGGCCTGCCAAGTTCCTTCTGAGTTTATACACCCACTTCACATCAATGGCTTTTTTCATTTGTGGCAATAGGACGAGCTCATACACCCCATGCTCCAGAAGTGCGTTCAACTCAGCTACCATAGCCTTATCCCTCTCAGCCGCATCGGCACACCTCCTGGCCTCAGCAAGGGTCTGAGGTTCCACGATGGTATGGTCCATGTGTACCGGTCCTGCTGTGTGATAAAACTGTCTGTAGTTCACACACGCTACGTTGTGCAAGGACCGTCGGACCGGCTCTGGTGGTGGTTTTTTGGCGCTCTCTGTGTTGTCCTGTGATACTTGGGTATGGAGCCCAATCGGTGCATGAGGAGGACTGGAGTCTGTACTGCGTCAGTGGGTGTTAACAGGTTTGTGGGAACCGGTGATGATCCTTCTGTATTCCCTTCTTGTCGTGGCGATTCTGAGTTCCCTGTGGGAGCGTGAGGTACAAACATAGGGGCGCTCACGTAGTCTGGGTACTGTTTGAGGATGGTGAAGTTGATGGAAATGAGAGTGCCAGAAAGTGACAAAAATAGGTTGCTCGATAAAAATCATCTGGCATGAAAGTTGCATAGAGGATATTTCACAGGTTCCAACACACTTTACGGAACTCGATATGGAGTCCGTTTGAGTGAGATATGGATTTCCAAAGTTTGAAGATCATGGGTCGGGTTCAAGTGACGACCTAAGCACTTAAAGCTCAAAAGGTGGCAGGATTATTGGCCAGGACGGCTGAGAGCAGCCTTCAAGGAGAAAATGCGGCTGGAGGACCTCCAGGAGACTTAAAGGAAGGTGCAGACCACGATTGTTGGTCGTCCAAGTGGTGTGAGACATAATTCTCTTGTGTGACAAGGTGACTGCCACTCATCCCGCTAGGCTAGGAGAGTGTGCTAGAGGGTAGACTTTGACAGAGTGTATCTCAGTGCTCCCTAGGCCAAATGAGGCATATAGGGGCTTGTTAGAAAGCTGTGACAATGTAATTTCTCACTCAAGAATTTAGACATTTGCATCCTCTGNAAGGAAGGTGCAGACCACGATTGTTGGTCGTCCAAGTGGTGTGAGACATAATTCTCTTGTGTGACAAGGTGACTGCCACTCATCCCGCTAGGCTAGGAGAGTGTGCTAGAGGGTAGACTTTGACAGAGTGTATCTCAGTGCTCCCTAGGCCAAATGAGGCATATAGGGGCTTGTTAGAAAGCTGTGACAATGTAATTTCTCACTCAAGAATTTAGACATTTGCATCCTCTGCAAACCTACATTTGCTTCCGTAATTTCTGTCTGTGCAACCTGCAACCCCCTCTCACAAACAGTTGGTCCTGCCTAGGCGCCTCTTAGTGAGCCTGATCACCTCCCTGAGGGCTGCCCCAGTTTCCATCAGATGTATGGGACATGGCGCAGTGTATGGAACTGTTTGTACGACATGTGCTCTAGAAGAGAAGCATCCCTGCATTGCAGAAAGTAATGATAAATCGGGTCCCAAAAGCGCTATGCTTTGGACGCATGTGAGATCCCTACAAAGACGCACCATCGACCTCGTGGGCTGAGTTTGTGATCTCTCTGGGGCTGTGCAAACCACATGCATGCCATAGTGTCCCACACCCTTCCTGGTCTCAAGTCAGCCTTGTCTTTGAAACACAGCTCCCATGGTGTGATTGACTTGGGCATTGGCCCTCGTGGTACTCTGTTCCATACCCATGTCAAGTACTTGACGACTTCTTTCAGAAACCAAAGGACAGGCCGGACTCACTCAACAAGATGCTTAATGCATCACCAAGGGTCCTGTGCCACCTTTCTACCACACCATTTTCTTGTGGCGTGTATGGTGCTGTTAAGACACTCATGAACTCTCCTCCTCTGTTCCTACAAAGTCCCAGCAGTTTTTAACCAGTCTGCTGCTCTGCAAGTGGTATCTGTTCTGTAATGACACGCTGGGAATCCGCTTTTTCCTTCAGTAGGAATGCCCGACAAAAGCGGCTGAAATTATCTGTCAGTGTGAGAATGTATTGTGACCCATACGGGACGGAGGTCACCGGCATGGGTCCTGTCAAGTCTACATGGACAAGCTCGAGAGGGACCTTACATACCTTCTCTGAGCTAGGGAAGGTCTGTCTGTGAGCCTTCCCTTCCTATCAATTGAGACACACGTCAGCACTGAGACCATGTGGACAGTCAGTGGGGAGGAGGCCATGTGTTGTCGTGTCTTTAATCATGTATGTAACAAGGTCATTGTTGATGTGTGTGAAGCGTCGGTGCAGTAGATCTTTGTGTTTTAATCAGTAGCCATGATGACATGCATTTTTGGTATATGTGAGTATGTTTGTATCAGTAGAAACAGGGTAAGGCAGTAGAGCATGTCAACATGCAGTGGGCAATCAGCCAACAGGGCCCAAGCAGCATAAAAAAGCATACAGCGTTGCTTCTGTTTGAGAGTGGACATGTTTGCTTGGAGATCTAGCTGAACCCAGATAGAAGGTTCACTTTCAGCTTAGGCACATACAATGCACCAGTTAGCCATAATACACCCCCAGGTACTTGCAGAACCACTCTACCCACACCCTCAACATTCAACACTTCCTCACACCCTGTTTTCACACCCTTCACATCGTGCGCACTTCACAGCGAAACAAACAGCTGGCGGTGTGGAAATATGTGATGTAAGGCGGCAGTGTCAAACAGCCATTCATGCATAGGAAGTAAATGTGAGGTGGCGACATGGGTGTGCACCAATCGCTGTCCTGACGACTGTGGCATCGCCGTTGATTCTAGGGACTGTTGGATATGGGGTGCCAAAAAAAGTGACCAAAGTGGATTGCTCGATAAAAATCATCAGGTCACAACAGTGAATAGAGGATTTTTTTTGGTTCTGTAGCACTTTACGGAACTAGATTCAGAGTCTCTTTGAGGGAGATATGGATTCTCAAGGTTTGGTGGCAATGGGTCCAATCCAATTGACGGCTCCTGCACTACCAATAGCAATGACAGCCACAATTGTTGGCCAGGGAGGTTTGGAGTGGCCTTCAAGGTAGAAAGGTGGCAGGGGAACCTTCAGGGAGCTTCAAGGAAGGTCCCCACTAAGATTATTGGTTGTGCACATGGCAGGGATGGTAATTCTCTTGTGTAAGAGTGTGACTGCCGCTCATCCTGCTAGGCTGGGAGTGTGCTAGGAGGTGAACTTTGACAGAGTGGTTCTTCTAGCTCCATGTGCCAAGTGAGGTATACTTCGCTTCCGTGAACGCAGCAGATTGAGAGAGTGGATTTGTGACCACCATCGGGGTCCTGCATGTTCTGGATCAGCGCCTCGGGAACCACGCAGCACATGACGTGACGCGGGGAGTGGTTCATTGTCTACACCGCCATCGATCTTCGACGGGTGTACATGGGGGACAATCATGTGCAAATGGCAGTTGGGGAGGGTGAGATTGTGTTCTTTGCTTCCGTTGAGGGTAAGCACGTGGAACTTCGTGTGAAGGGGGTGCTCCATGTTTCGGGGCTGGTAGCTAACCTCCTCTCCATCTCCTTTCTCATCTGCAAAGGCATGCAGGTAGGCTTTGAGAATGGTGGCTGCACCATCTTTTCCCGTGCAAGCCATGTGCTTGCAAAAGCAAACAAGGAGGACGGTCTTTACCGCCTGTATGTGGCATTGGAGAAGGAAGCCGACTCAGCGTTGACGGCAAGAGATGGAAAGTAAGACATCGGCCTGTGGCACCGCCGGCTCGGTCACCTCGGCTTTCGGGCAATCATCTCCATGTAGCAGATGGTCCATGGCCTGGAGCTCAAGGGGGTGAATCAGCCTGGTGCATCCGCTTGTGAGAGTTGCATTGAAGGGAAGAAAGCCCACGCTCCTTTCACAGGGGAAGGGAAGGGGTCGGCTGAGCTTCTCTCACTCGTTCACTAAGATTTGTGCAGTCCTATGCCATCACAGTCCCGGTCCGGCAAATTGTACTTTGTCACGTTCATTGATGACAAGTCGAGGAAGACGTGGGTGTCCTTGGCTGGCAAGGATGAGTGCTTTGATGATTTCAAGGTGTGGATATAGATATAGATATAGATATAAATATAGATATAGTAATAGATATAGATAAAGATATACATATACATGTACATATAGATCTAGATATAGATATAGATATGGATATAGATATAGATATAGATATAGATATAGATATAGATATAGATATAGATATAGATATAGATATAGATATAGATATAGATATAGATATAGATAT
>SZWC01006566.1:6955-30853 GCA_023375785.1 Penium margaritaceum
TATGTATGATATGGCCACGATTAACCATACCTCCTCAAAGTTGCGAGACCTCGACGGTTGACGTGTGTCTCACTAACTGCATGACCTTGTTCAGAAGTCTGCCAGGGCCGGATGATTAGAAGTTCAAACGTTGAGGATTTCTCACCGTGCTCGTGTTGTATTTGAGACAGGCCACCAAATTCAAGGTCGTTCAACTTCAAGTACAACACCAGCTACTTGTGTCATGCCAAAACTACCCTTAGATAATCAGCATGCATGTCCAGCCACCGAAGAGCTTCTACAAAGTTGCCAAAGTTGCCGCCAACAAGCAGAGGAACCGCATGTTGTGGAATGAATATATGCCGTACAATGAGCTAGAGTACATTTTTGTACGTGCGATTGCCAAAGCTTGTTGTGATGCGTTATTGTAGCTACTTGGCTGCACAAAACTACTTATCCTGTTCTAGTACTACAAGGGATGCACGTTACCACTGCAATCGCTATCACTGCTGTGCGATGATTTTCTGTATCTTGCTTGATGTTGCACTCACGTACACAAGCGTTTGCTGCTTGTGATCAATACCATGTTGCACATTGTATACGTGTAGAGTGCATGCTCTTGCTGCTACCTCGCACATCTGTTGCTACTGCCGTGGGTGTTGCTTGTTGATGCGCAATTCTTTTTTTCTTTGCTACATTCTTGCTGGGCATTGCTCACTATTGGCTGGGAATTCTCCTGGCCTTTCTAGCACTTTATGTCTGCACCGATAGTAGCCATACTACCACTGCTTTCACATAAAGCTGTTGTTGCTGTGCATAGATGGCTTCAGGCTGCCAGCGTGACTATAAGCTGGATTGTGCCAACAGCACTAATTACGCTTTGAGGCTTCCTTGCATGTGCAATCTGACTATCGATTTGGAATCTCAAGGGAAAACCATGCAGGATTGACCCAATAACAAGGTCAATCAATCAAGAACTGAGAAAGTTATGCTCGGCAAAAGGTTGGACCGGCAGAAGCAAAAAGAGGTGACGGGAGTTCATCCCCCAGGACCAAGGCTCGACCCTCAGAAGACCCAACGAGGTCCCGGTTAGTCAATGAATCAAAGATCATTCAGGGCTAAGGGTGCTTCCAAACGGCAAGCCAATGTGTTGTGTCCGGAGAGGGCGCTTCGGACGGTCGTTACCGTCGCTAGTGGTGCTGTCAGTGGCAGGTTGTTGTAGTTCACGGAAATGGCCATATCTCGTCCATCGCTCCATGGAATGATGCAATTCTCAGTGCATTGGAAATCTGGGAAGATGAGCTACGTGGTTCTGTGGCAATAATTCTCATCCTTGGTCCTTACACCAATCCTCGGGTCACCTAGGATGCGTCACCATGTACATAGAGTCTTGTATGTTGACACTTAAACAATAAGTATAGTTTACTCCCACTATGCCAAAAGTGTTCCTGTGCACCCCCAAGATGATCTTACGCTTCTGCAAACCTGGAAAGGTGTACACACACCTCTCCTTGGTCGCCGTTGCCGCCATTTGGTGCGTACACCATCCATTTGAGGCTAGCACACCGCACCTAGTTTAAACTTGGTATCAAAATCACCCTATCACAATCATCTACGTGGCAACCTCTCCTGGTTAGCGTAGACCAGCATGCATCTCGTCTCTTTGGCGGATCCGTGCCCAAGGCCAAACACGCATTCCGGTGACAAGGCGGTAACCGGAGGACCTGTCAAGGGAAAACTTGCACCAGACGTAAAGATGACTTCATCCGGCATGTTCCCAATGGCCGCGACATTTGACGCGTAAGGTGTAGTAACAGCAGTTGCGGCATTGCGGAAGTTTCTTGCCGACATGCAGGGCAAGATGGACTTGTTTGAGAAGCAAAATGCGTACCTCAATCAAAGTCCCGCGAAGCTTCCAGTGATAACATCAATGGCACTTGCCACTGCTAACGGAACTGTGGTGGGTGTCCTGAGACCGCTTAAGCCAGAGCGGTTTGACCCATTGAGGAAGGATGGGCCAGCTCCACATGCTTGGATACTCGGACTAGAGTTGTACTTCACCACCATCTGCGTGGATGCCTCAAGGAACAAGGCGTGCTGCGACTATGCCATGACCCTATTGAGAGGGGCATTGTTGGATTGGTGGGCCGATGTGATGCGGTCCAATCCACATGACATTGGAGCAGCAATGGTCGTTGGCAGTGTGGCCGCGACTGGAATCTCGACTCCATCGGCTCCAACCTGCAGGAGTGGCGACCCTACCCTCAAATGACCAACCTCGCAGAAGGAGTTGACGGAGTTGTTCATGAAGCGCTTCACCGTGGGTGAATTTAGGAACAACATGCGTGCCAAGTTTCGTTGGCTTCGCCAAACTGGCAGTGTCACCGACTACACCCATAGGTTATTCTAGATCCTCACCAAATGTGGATTCAACTACCATGAATTGTGCTTCCACTACAGCAATAGCCTCAAGAATGACGCCTGCGATGTGACAGTGATGCATGGCCTCAACGACGACCTGCCAAGGATGATCGCAGCAACAGATTGGTACAACTCGCACATGCACCAGGCTCATGCCAACAGCCACAACTCTTTTGGTGGTGGTTATGGCATANTTGTAGCTACTACCGCAAGTTCATCCATGACTATGCGGGAGGGTTAGCGCCACTATCCATGCTTACTCGCAAGGATCACGAGTGGGTTTGGGGAGTTATCGAGCAAGAACCCTTTGAGAATCTCAAAAGGGCTCTGACCTCTACGCCGGCCTTGCACTTGGCCGATACCGGGCGTGAGTTGGAAATGGCAAAAAATGCATCGGACCTGGCCATTGGTGGGATCCTTTTGTGGAACTATGGCAACGGGTCGCAGCCGGTCGCCTACTACTCGTGCAAGTTGCGTGGGGCAGAGCTAAACTATGCCACCCATGAAAACGAGATGCTTGCCATGGTTGTAGCCTTCAAGAACTGGCAGTGCTACCTCGAGGTGCAAAAATGTATGGTCTACACCGACCACCACGCGTTGGAGTACTTTAAGATGCAACTGAACGTGAGCCGGCAGCAAGCGCATTGGGTGGAGTACTTCGAATCGCACTTTGACTACAAAGATCGTGTACCAGCCGGGTCACATCAACCGAGCCGATGCACTACCACGGCGACTGGACCTAACGATGTGGGTCACGTCTCTCACCATCCACGAGGATGCCTTCCTTGTGAAGCTCTTCATTGAGGGATATAGGGCACATGGGGAGTATGACACTTGAAGATTTTTCTTCGAGTTACCGTATTGGCGACGGTACAGCACGTAGCACGTGGTGGTTCCTGTGTTGCCGGCACTTCGGTAGCTGATTTTGGAGGAGTGCCATGACAGTGACCCCAACGGCCACTTCTCCGCCGATAAGACATTGAACACAGTGGCTTGCTTCTTTTGGTGGCCCAACACGTCCTCAGAGGTAGCTGAATTCGTCCGGAGTTATGGCATGTGCCAATGCCACAAGATGTGGAGGACAAAGACCCCGGATCTCCTCCAAACCTTTTCCACTCCCAAGAAGTCATCGCAAGACATCGCCATGGACTTCATCACGGGCTTGCCCGAGACAGTGGTAGGTCACAGTGTAGTGTTGGTGGTGGTGGATCGCTTCAACAAAATGTCGTCCTACATCACGACACGTGATATGGTGAGCATAGAAGGCACGACTTGGCTGTTAGTAGAGCACATGGTACGTGTCCATGACGTGTTGCAGTCTGTTGTGAGCGACCGCTACCCGTGTTTCACAAGAAAGTTCTAGTGCGAATTCATGCAGTGGTATGGCCGCAAGGTGTAGGTGTCGACCAGTTTTCATCCCCAAACTAACGGATAGACGAAACGGATGAGCCAGACGCTACACTGGCTCCTTCGTTCAGTGGGTGATCCAGACGAGACGGTGTAGGACCAGCAGTTGCTGGTCACTGAACTGGCATACAACTCTCCCACATCCGCCTCCACCGGCAAGGCACCATTCGAGGTGGTGAATAGGATGGTGCCCGCCACGTCCCTCAGCTTTCGCGTAGCAAGCAACCTGCCCGTGGTGGAGTCTATCACACATGAGTTCAAGAAGATTTGGGTGGCGATGCGGCATCCATTGGCAAAGGCGCAAGATCAGCATAAATTGCAAGCAGACCGCCGACGTGCATATGCAATGCTCAAGTTTGGTGATCGCATGCTTCTCAACAGCACACACGTCAAGTTTCGCGGGGTCCGATCAAATAAGTTGAATCCCCAGTGGCTTGGTCCATTCAAGATGCTCGAAATGCAAGAGTTTGAGGTGGAGGTCATCCTTGACCCATAATCCAGCTGAGCACTTCCCTGGCCGCAGTTCTGAGCCTCCCCCTCCAGTGGTGATCGAGTACGAGCAAGAGTTTGAGGTGGAGGTCATCCTTGACCACCGTCGTCGTGGCCGTGGATGGGAGTACCTAGTCAAGTGGCAGGGCTACAATGCAGCCCACAAATCATGGGAGCCCACCAATGACTTCAACGTTGGCGGGATGAATGCCATCCTCCGGTAGTACCAAGAGCAAAGCGGAATAGCTCTCTCCAAAGGGGGGAAGGGGGTAGTGTAAGCCAGACAATGCCAACGGCACTGATTACGGCTTGGTGTTTCCTTCAATGTGCAATCTGACTGCGGGTTTAGAATCTACATGAAAACCATGCAAGATCAACCCAAAAACGGGATCGATCTATTAAGAATTGAACAAGTTATGCCCGGCCAAAGGTTGGACCGGCAGAGGGGAAAACAAGTGACGGGAATTCATCCCTAGGGACCAACGCTCGACCCTTGGGAGACGCAACGAGGCTGAAGCCTTGTTAGTCAATGAATCAAGAAAACATTGAGGGCCAAGGGTGCTTCGGAATGGCGCCCTGATGTGTTATCGCCAGAAAGGGCGCCTCGGGGAGCCGTCACCGCCGCAAGTGGTTCTGCGAGGAAAAGATTGTTGTGGTTTGCGGAAATGGCCATATCACGCCCGTTGCTCCACCGAATGATGCAATTCCTGGTGCGTTGGAGAGCTGGGAAGATGAGCTACGTGATTCTATAGCAATAACACTCATGCCTGGCCCGTACTATGCCGCGCATGGCTCGGCGACCTTAGGTCGCCCAGGGTGTGTCACCATGTACATATAGTCTTGTATGTAATAGCATGTACAGTTTACTCCAAATGTGCCACAAGTGTTTTCCTCCTCCCCCAAAATGAGCCTACGCTTCCAAAAATCCGAGAAGGTGTACACCGCCCTCCCCTTGGTCTTCGTTGCCGCAGATTGATGCCAACACCATCAGGTTGAGATTAGCACACCGCGCCCGCTTTACAGTGATGGCTGACCACTCACACTCTGTCTACAAGGAACCGTTGAGTGGAGGCCAAACTTTTGTTGTGCCGTGGAGGCTACCGNGGCTACCGCCTTGGATGATGTTACTTTTGCAGCTCAGAACAAGATGCAACAGCACCCAATTATCTCTAACATAATGGTTAGACCTAAAGGTCAAGTGCATATCCTAGTCTTTGTTGTTGTTGGCATTGTTGTTGCTCCCAAATGTTTTTGCCTACGTGGCGCCTCGTGGCTCACCTCAGCTGTGTTTCATATCTACTCTTGCTGCTTTGGCCCTCACACGCCCCCCCCTCCCACGCATTGATACCATCCTAATGTTGTCTAGGGCATGCAATCCCATGGTAGACAACGCACGAGCTTTGGTGGTGAGCGGGAGAACGAAAGCGCCGAAATTTGACTACGACTCGAACGCATAACCCATTTTTGTTGCTTCCTCTCTTTCTCAACAGTTCTTGTTTCCCCCTGTCTTGTGCCCCTTGATGTGTGTTTTTGTTGCCATCATTCAATGACCCTTGCTCACTTGCAGTGACAGGCATCTGCGAGTCATGGGGGAGTTTTGGTGTGTGAGTCACGGTGACCTTGAGACTTGTCGCCATGGCTCGCTAGTATGCGAGTGCACTCGACGATTGCTTTGACAATGTGAGCACTAGCCAGCGTGCCCTCACGTCCTCTTCACAATTTTCACGCTGACCACCTTCTGGGGTCCACTTGCTGAGTGGCCCTATATTTTCTCGTTCAAGATGGAGTTGCGTGGAGTTTGTGTTTCTGCACCTGGTCTTTGTTCGGTTGTTTCCCTTCTGCAGTTGTTTTTGAGCTTAGAGCCAGGTTCGTACATTCTCTGACGGTTGTTTCGACTTGCGCGACTTTTTGCACACATGTAGGTGAGACTAAGTATGAACACATATATGTTTGTTTCCTAACTACGTTTTGAGTTGTATCTTCACTGTTTGTACACCTTGTGAAGCATTTTTTGTCCCGTTGCGTTTTGTGTAACGTACCCTCTCACATTTGAACGTTTCTTTGGGGGTTTCTCCATTCCCTCGCCAGATCCATCAGATGACATCACAAGTGCAAGAAGATATCCTGCACTATCATACCCTATGAGGATATGTTCATCACTGGGTCGCGCTCCAGCGCACATGTGATGGGATTGTACACGCCGGTTGAGCCGTTGAGGCCAACCCTTCCGTTTTCAGGGCTTTTGATTACTTTTGTACCCATGTATGACGTCATTCTCTTACAAAAGGCCAAATGAATCGTGCGGGGCTTTCACACAATTTCTCTTGAAGGGAGTCTTAAGAGAACAACACATGGCTGGCGGTTGTTGGTTTTTGCGCATCTCTCATTGTGCTCCGTTGTGTCCTCCCGGCTTGTGTACATCGGCGTGCAGATGACTGACGGCGAGACTCGACGCTGATGGAGTGTCATCCGGTGGAGCCGACGCACGCTGAGGTCTACTCGTAGTTCGCTCGAGCCTCCTCTCTCCGGCGACGTGCTCAGCTCCATCGGCAGGCCTCCTTGGCGGTCGTGCTGCCGGCGGTCACTGCCACCGCAGTTGCTATCTGCATGCGTCCAGCGAGTCCCATCGCGTCTGCATCGTCATGCTCTGCCTAGGGTCCTTGTTGCATGCTGTATGGCCCTGTTCGGCATCATGGACCACCGTAGGCACTGCCCGGGTTCGGGCAGCCATAACTCTTCGCTACTTTTTTTCTAGCTGATTCTGACCGCACAACTGCGTTCGCAGTGTCGGTATTATGGTATGGTCCAGTTTTCAGGCAAAACGGACAACGCCCCGGTTTTAGGCTGTCGAGCGTCTGGCAGGGCTCACCGAGAAAACCCTGCCTGCCAGAAAAAAGGTCCAGAGCTATTTTCTGATTGGCTGGTTAGCTGAGTAACAACGTCTACACTAGTGGGGGGGAGCTAGAACTTGGAGGGGTCTCCCATTGTTGCTCATTCTTCATTCCTAACCAGTTACTTTCAGTTTTCAGCTGCTTTCTGGCGCTAACTCTGGCGCGCGCGTTTCTCAGTAACAAACCTAGAGCTTCCAGACTTAGACTCTAGAGCAGCAGACTGAGGGGGCAGCTGACTTAAGCAACGAGCGTGGAAGCCCGCACGCTGCATCAACAACGCTGCTGCCCCAACCTGATGCCTAGGTTTTCTAGCTTGGTATCAGAGCCAGAGCGTTGCAGCAGTAGCAGAAGACTGGCGAACAGGTGCCACACAACGCCGACGGACCCCCATACGCACCAGTGCAGGGGAAATGCTGCCGGATTTTTTCCAGCAGCATTGACCCGCCTGGTGGCGGCATCAGATTTTTTCCCACGGCCACTGGGCCAGGGGAAATGCTGCCGATTTTTTTTCGGCAGCACTGACCCCCACGCGTGACGCGAGGAGGTGAGCGGAAGGCGGCGTCTTACATTTCCGGGCGACGACGCAAGCGGCAACATCACCCAGGTGTAGTGACTGGCACCACCGTCAGCTGCACGCAACGGCAGCGAGCAGCCGCAACAGTAGCCAGCAGCAGCTGCGTGCAGCAGCAGCATCAGGCAGAAGCAACAACTCCCAGTAGCCCGCAACAGCAGCACCTCGCAGCAGCAGCAGCAACAGTAGCACACAACAGCAGCCCAGAGTAGCAGCCCGTAGCGCAGCAAGCAACAGCCGCAGCACGTAGCAGCTACAGTAGCGTGCAGCAGCAGCAGCGAGCTACAGCAACTGCTGCAGCGAGCTGCAACAGCAGCCAGCTGCAACAGCAGCAGTAGCAAGCAGCAGCTGGCACACACAAGGGACACTAAATCATGGCTGGTAGTCCCGGTGAGGAGGGATCCTCCTCTGTTGGGGGGAACCCTACCCCTCCTTTCTTGTAGCAACTGCAGCAGCAGCAGCAGCAGCACCCACCGCCGTTGTAGCAGCAACAGCCGCCGCCGCCGCAGTAGCAGCAGCCACTACCGCAGCAGCAACAGCCGTCGCCGCCGCAGCAACAGGAGCAGCCGCCGCCGCCACGGCAACAGCAACCGCCGCCGTCGCAACAGCAACAGCCAAAGCAGCAGCAACAACAGCAGGAACAGCCGCCGCCGCCTCAGCAGAAGCAACCGCCGCCGCTGCAGCAGCAGCCGCCGCCGTTGCAGCAGCAGCAGCCGCCGCCGCTGCAACAGCAGCAGCCACCGCCGCTGCAGCAGCAGCAGCCGCCGCCACTGCAGCAGCAGTAGCCGAAGCAACAACAGCAGCAGCAGCAGCCAACTGGTGGCGTTGGCGGCAACCCTGACCCCCTCGTTGCTCTTCAGCAACAGCTCGCCGCCTTGACACAGCAACTTGCAGCGCTACAGCCAGTCGCCTCCCAGACCGCCACGAGTGTGCTGCCGTCGTTCATCCCTCCAGGGCACGCTGGCCCCGTTGTGTTCGCTGCCATGTACTACCTGGCACAGCAGCAGACTCAGCGCCAACGGCAGACAGTGACATCCGTCCTTGGCCCCACCTTGGCCCCACTTATACCCAAAGGCATAAGGACTTTGAGACGCCGCCGCCGCCGCTTCAGGCCGGCGAGCAGTTTTGGAGCTGGGAGCTCAGCTTCCAAATCTGGGCGCAGGGTGAGGGTCTGTGGGCCTACTACACCCTCCCTTACGACTCCACCCAGGCCGATCAGCTGTATGACGCTGGTCGCGCCGTCCGTGCCCTTATCCCAGTCGCCCCCCAGCTTCCCGCCTTGCCCTGGAGCCCTTCCTCGACGACTTCATCGCTGGCGACATCCCAGACCCTGCAGCCGCATGGCACATCCTCACCAGGCCCCATCGCCTGTCCAGCGACGCTGAGATCAGCCGTCTGCTCCGGGAGTTCAACTCCCTGCACATGGGGGAGACCGAGACGGTCACTGCCTACTTGCAGCGGGCGGAGGACATCTTCCGTCGACTCGGCAAATCTGCTCTGCCCCCTCTGTCCGCGCTCCTCACCATTAAGCGCGGTGCCACAAGCGCGTACGCAAACGTCTTCGTCCACTACCCTCAGGACGTCCTCTCCACCATGGAGGCCCAGGGCACCCTCATGCCCTGGGCATATGAGCTCTTCCTCCGCATTGAGGAAGATCGCCAGGAGTCCCAGCTCCATCGCACGGAGGCCATTGCATCCCCTGCTGTCGCCTCCCCTGCCGTTGCCTCCGTGGCCGTCGCCTCCGCCATCGCAGCTACCTCATCGTCTTCGGGGAAGAAGAAGAAAAGTCAGAACAAGAAAGGCAAGGGTCCACCGCAACAGTAGCAGGAGCAGTCATCGACCGGGTCCAGCGGTGGTGGCTCGGTCTGCCACAACTGTGGCCAGCCCGGGCACGGCTGGTACACGTGCCCTCTCCTGACGGACGAGGCGCGCGTCATCGCCACCATGCGCCGCCAGCGGGAGCGCCACCTCGCCTCTGCCGCCGTCGCTACTGCTGGCCCTGCCACTCCGACAGCTCTGCCTGTCCCGCAAACACCCGCGCCGCAGCAGTACTACCCGCAACAGTACTACCCACAGCCGTCAGCACCTCCGCTTCCTTCGCCGGCTCAGCCCTCCCACTACGCGGGCTCCGGCGCCGTCACTCTGCACTCCGTCTACACTCCTGGGCCGTCCTCCCGTGAGCGTCAGCTGGAGCAGTTCATCGCGCTCCAGCTCTGCCTGCCTCGCCCTCCTCCCCAAGGAAGTGCGAGTTCCGTCACCTCCTGCCCTCCAGCCCATCCCTGTATGACTGAGACTGAGCTGCGGTCGTGTCCCATTTCCTCGTCTGTCTCATTGTCTGCCGTGGTCTCCTCCACCCCATTTTGTGCCTCCGTGATGACATTGCGTGGCTTGACGATTGGCACTCTCATTTTGTGCCTCCGTCCACCGCGTCCGCGTCCCTCGCTTGCTGCCATGTGACCGTGAGCGATCTTGCGACCCCTGTCCAGGACTCTGCTGAGACTTGGATCATCGACTCCAAGGCCACGCATCACATGACGGCCTCTCGTGAGGCCTTCAGTATGCTCGGTCCTGTCGGCGATGTCTCCGGTGTCCGGACGGGTTCCGGACAGGTGTTGCCTGTCCGTGGTGTTGGCGTCGTTTGTTTCCGTGGTCCTGCCGGTGACATCTTTCTGACCGATGTTCTCTTTGTCCATGGTCTCGAGCTCAGCCTCCTGTCCGTGACTGCCCTTGACCGCATGAGCATGGACGTTGTGCACTCGTGTGGTGTCGGCACTGTGTCGTTGCGTCTGTCTGGTCTTGTCGTACTGCACGCCACCGCCCGTGGCAACTTGTGGCACGTTCCTCGCCTCTCCTCTTCCCCTCCCGTCTCCTCTCCGGCCGCCACAGGCCATGTGTTTGTCACCAGTACGCTTTCTCCTCAGCACACCCGCCTCTTGCACCGCCGCCTTTGCCATGTCCACTCTGCCGCTGTAGAGAGCATGCTCCGCACCAAGCCGGCCAAGGGCCTTGACCCGGAGACTTTCCCTCTCCCGTGCCCCACTGAGTGCATTGACTGCGCTCAGGGGAAGATGCACCGGTCCACATACCCCCTGTCTTCCTCCCGTGCGTCCGCCCCTCTCGGCCTTGTCCACTCGGACGTCATGGGCCCTCTCCCCACCGAGTCCGTTGGTGAGCATGGCCGCTATGTCCTCACCCTTACGGACGACTATTCTTGCTACCGGTGGGTCTTCTGCCTTCGGCAGAAGACCGATGTCGCCCGAACCATTTGGGACTGGCTTGTCCTCGTGGAGCACGAGTGTGGCCGCCCTCTTCGCCGCTTTCGTTCCGATCGCGGTGGCGAGTACCTGGGTGAGGCCACGACCTTTCTCGCCTCCCGCGGGATCCACCATGAGACATCTGCGCCCTACACACCCGTCCAGAATGGCGTCTCCGAGCGGTGGAACTGTACCGTGGCCGACGTCGTTCGCACCATGCGGGTCGATTCCGGTCTCTCCGATGGCTTCTGTTTTTAAGCCATGGCCTACATGACCCGGGTTTGGAACCGGGTTCCCCACGGTCCCCTTCCCCGCCAGTCCACGCCATACCAGTACTGGTGCGGTCTCTGTGCTGACCTCCGCCCGACTCGCATCTGGGGCTGTGTGGCCATTGTGNGCCCTACACACCCGTCCAGAATGGCGTCTCCGAGCGGTGGAACTGTACCGTGGCCGACGTCGTTCGCACCATGCGGGTCGATTCCGGTCTCTCCGATGGCTTCTGTTTTTAAGCCATGGCCTACATGACCCGGGTTTGGAACCGGGTTCCCCACGGTCCCCTTCCCCGCCAGTCCACGCCATACCAGTACTGGTGCGGTCTCTGTGCTGACCTCCGCCCGACTCGCATCTGGGGCTGTGTGGCCATTGTGTGGCTGCCCGTCCCACAGCAGGGCGGCCAGCTTGCCCCCCGCGGACGCCCCTGCACCTTCCTTAGTGTGTCTCATCACTCCAAGGCCTGGCGCTTTTGGAACCCATCCCGACACTACATCGTCGAGTCTCGCGATGCCCTGTTCTTTGAGGACCTGTTTCCCCGCAACCTCATCCGCTCCGGCTCGTCTGTGTCCCTCCCGTCGCGTAGGGGAATGGTGAGTCCGCCCTCCGTCCTGTCGCTTCCGGGTGATACATCACTCCGTCCCTCTGAGCCGGTAGCCCCTGTCGCGTCCTCCGGCCCCCCCGGGCCAACAGTCCCAGCCGCGCCCGCAGGCCCCTCCGAGCCAGCTGCCCCCGTCGCGTCTGCTGGCCCCTCTGGACTAGCTGCCCCAGTCGCGTTCGCTGGCCCCTCCGGGCCAGCAGCGCCTGTCGTGTCCGCTGGCCCCTCAGGGCCGGCAGCACCAGTCGCTTCCGGGCCGGCAACCCCAGTCGCTTCCGATGGCCCCTCCGGACTGGCAGTCCCAGTCGCTTTCGATGATCCCTCCGGGCCGACAGCCCCAGTCGCATCCGCTGGCCCCTTCGGCCCAGCAGCCCCTGTCACGTCTGATGGCCCCTCCGGGCTAGCAGCGCCTGTCGCGTCTGCTGGCTCCTCCGGGCCATCTGGCCCCTCCGGGCCATCTGGCCCCTCCGGGCCAGCAGCGCCTGTCGCGTCTGCTGGCTCCTCGGGGTCGACAGCCCCAGTCGCGTCCGCTAGCTCCTCCGGACCAGTAGCACCGTCCGCCTCCGTCGGCCCGTCAGACTCAGGGCCATCTTCTGCCTGACCGCGCTACACACATGGCCCAAGCGGCAGCCTCCGACCTCGGCCAACAGTGAGCGCGCAGACCATCGCACCGCATCCCGTCGCGCTTCGACCCCCTGTGGCTCCATGTATCTCCTCCACTCCCACGGTCGTGAGTGGGGACCCTAGCACGAAGGCTCTCGGCCTGACCACTTACGCCATCATCGCAGACCTTCACCCGGGCTCTGCACTGGGCTACGCCATGCTTCATCACAAGCATCGGCATGCTATTGTGGCTGCACTCGCCCGCATCCCACCTGGGGCTCGTGATGCACACGCCCTCTCAATCCGGTCCACAGCACGCCCAAAGGACCCAGCCACCCTACGCGAGGCTCGAGCCTCTCCTGAGGCCACACATTGGGATGCTGCCTGCGCAAAGGAGCTCGCTGCCATCCGCCAGCACCACGTGTATGACCTCGTCGACCTCCCTCCATGTCGGAAGGCCATTGGTGCCAAGTGGGTCTTTCGGCGCAAGTGGAAGCCTGACGAGTCCTTGGACAAGTACAAGGCCCGCCTCACAGCAAAGGGGTTTGCTCAGGTCCCTGGGGTCGATTACGACCAGATGTTCGTCCCAGTCGGTCAGTTCTCCACTAGCCGGGCACTCTTTAGCCTAGTTGCCCAGAGGACCCAGCCACCCTACGCAAGGCTCGAGCCTCCCCTGAGGCCGCACATTGGGATGCTGCCTGCGCCGAGGAGCTCACTGCTATCCGGCAGCACCACGTGTATGACCTCGTCGACCTTCAGGTCGGAAGGCCATTGGTGCCAAGTGGGTCTTTCGGCGTAAGTGGAAGCCTAACGGATCCTTGGACAAGTACAAGACCAGCCTCACATCAAAGGGGTTTGCTCAGGTCCTTGGGATCGATTACGACTAGATCTTTGCCCCAGTCGGTCGGTTCTCCACTAGCCGGGCGCTCTTCAGCCTGGTTGCCCAGCACGGGTGGGAGCTGCATCAAATGGACGTGAGCAATGCATTCCTCCATGGCTCATTGGAGGGTGAGGAGCTCTACATGACGCAGCCCCCAGGCTTCGACGACGGTACTGGGAGAGTTTGGCGGCTGCGGAAGGCCCACTATGGCCTGAAGCAGTCGCCTCGGTGCTATAACCAGGAGATTAGCAGCACGCTTCTCCGTGGTGGCCTCCAGCGCAGCACCGCTGACCCCGCACTGTTCGTGAGCCCGTGAGGTTAGACCTTCGCCGCGGTTCTGGTCTACATCGATGATCTCCTCATTGCGTCGCCAGATACGGCCGCCTTCCAGCGTGTCAAGGACTTGCTGCACGCCGCCTATCAGATGAAGGATCTCGGGTCTGCCCGAGTCTTCCTGGGCATGGAGCTCGAGCATGATCGCTCCCAGGGCATCTTGCACGTCCACCAGGCTGCCTATGTGCAGACCCTGTCCACTCGCTTCGCCGAGGACCTGACCCTCGTGCCTAGCGCATCTTCACCCATGTCACCCGATGGCCAGGTGAAGCTGAAGAGTCATGACCCAGCTGTTGTGGGGGAGCCAATTGATGTGACCACGTATCTGCGTGTCATCGGGTCACTGATGTTCCTGGCTACGACGACGCGTCCAGACATCGCGTTCGTCGTCAACCTCTTGGCCCAGTTCTCTCAGGAGCCGCGTCACCTCCACTTTGAGGCCGCCATCCGAGTGCTGCGCTATGTCGTCTCCACCCCTCGGCGAGGTCTCATGTTCCGCCGTCAGCCGTCCGTCGTCGCAGTGGGCTACACCAATAGTGGCTGGGCCGGCAGTCCAGACAGTAAGAGTCTCACGGGCTGGACCTTTCTGGTCGGCGGCACAGCTGTGTCCTGGCGCAATGGCAAGCAGGGGTGCATTGCACACAGCACTGCTGAGGCTGAGTACGTGGCCCTCGGCTAAGGCACGTGTGAGAGTGTGTGGTTGCGTCGTCTGTTGTCCGAGTTGCGTCAGTCTGTCGCATCCATCACCTTGCATTGTGACAATGAGAGTGCCATGGCCATCGTCGACAATGACGGTGTGCATCACACACGCACAAAGCACATCAATGTTGAGTATCACTATGTGCGTTCGTTGTTGCATGACGGCAGCATCAGCATCGTATGGGTTGAGACAGCACGGCAGCTGGCTGACTTCCTGACCAAGGCACTAAAGCGGGACTCGTTCAACAAGGCTGTGAGTTCAGTCGGCGTGCGTCCGTGAGTTGCCCTCTTTGTCTCTGCCTGCGTCTTTGCGTACCTTGGGGGAGTCTGGATGTTGACCGTTTCTCTGCCCGCCCATGTACACTACACTTATGAATCATGGGGGAGTGTTGGTTTTTGCGCATCTCTCATTGTGCTCCGTTGTGTCCTCCCGGCTTGTGTACATCGGCGTGCAAATGACTGACGGCGAGACTCGACGCTGATGGAGTGTCATCCGGTGGAGCCGATGCACGCTGAGGTCTACTCGCAGTTCGCTGGAGCCTCCTCTCTCCGGCGACGTGCTCAGCTCCATCGGAAGGCCTCCTCGGCGGTCGTGCTGCCGGCGGTCACTGCCACTGCAGTTGCTATCTGCATGCCTCCAGCGCGTCCCATCACGTCTGCATCGTCATGCTCTGCCTAGGGTCCTTGTTGCATGTTGTATGGCCCTATTCGGCATCATGGACCAGCGTAGGCACTGCCCGGGTTCGGGCAGCCATAACTCTTTGCTACTATTTTTCTAGCTGATTCTCACCGCACGACTGCGTTTGCAGCGTTGGCATTATGGTATGGTCCAGTTTTCAGGCAAAACGGACGACACCCGGGTTTTGGGCTGTCGGGCGTCTGGCAGGGCTCACCGAGAAAACCCTGCCTGCCAGAAAACAAGCCCAGAGCTATTCTCTGATTGGCTCGTTAGCTGAGTAACAACTTCTACACTAGTGGGGGGGGGGGGGCTAGAACTTGGAGGGGTCTCCCATTGTTGCTCATTCTTCATCCCTAACTAGTTACTTTCAGTTTTCAGCTGCTTTTTGGCGCTAACTCTGGCGCGTGCGTTTCTGAGTAACAAACCCAGAGCTTCCAGACTTAGACTCTAGAGCAGCAGAGTGAGGGTGCAGCTGACTTAAGCAACGAGCGTGGAAGCCCGCACGCTGCATCAACAACGCTGCTGCCCCAACCTGTTGCCGAGGTTTTCTAGCTGCAGTAGTGGTGAACGTCACCAACCACAACTAAGTTCTTGAGTGCTTTTGATGTATATATGTATGTATATATATATATATATATATATATATATATGTGTGTGTGTGTGTGTGTGTGTGTGTGTGTGTGTGNTTATACTAAACTCTTAACCTTTAGGGTCAAATACACGTGATATCATAGTTTTATGATTTATTACTTTTATTTTTTCTTTTTTTTTCATTATGGGAATCCAGTCCAATGCTTAGTAGTTTCCAGCATTATGCCATCAATTCCCCTTCAGGATCAGCCCCCTTGTTCGGGAGTTCGTTTGTATCTCTTCGCTTCGGTCGTGTTCGACAAGGGGATTGCACTAGCCTTCCAGCTCATCCCCCTCGAGAGTCAAATAGCAAACGAAGCGATGCCGAAATCTTGGAACTAGCCTGGACGGCATTCCATTTTTTGTTTGCAACCGGAAAGAAGGAAAGTGACGGCGCCAAATGCTTTCCGACGTTCCTACCTCAAGAGAAGACGATCAGTGGATCAGCCAGTCATTGACCCGAAAAAATCTCATGGTTCTAAGGGTCTGCCTCGTCACATTGCGATCCACGACACCGACACGATGGCGGAACTTGAGGCTGGTGGAGACCTGTGCCACTTGTTGCGCCGTTCGTTTAGGTGCAATGCGCATGAACATTCCTCGCGATCTCACAGCGAGTCGTATATCGTCCAGGAATCCTGGAATGTTCATTGAGGAAAATGAAAACGCGTGACAATGAAGAGAAATGCGATTGACCAAAGTGGCCTTCTTGGCATGTTGACTTTTTGCATTCTCTCTCACAATGTGGCCTTGGCTCGACAGCTTCGTCCACAATGGCCATGAAACGGCAACCTAGAACGTATGTAGCAAATACACTCATGGTCTGCCACAGAGCCTTCCAAAACAATCCACAATTCAGCGTGCAGTTGCAACTTCTTTCAATCATAACCACTAAGGCGGGCCGACAGCAAGAGGATAGTGGAAATGTGCAGTAGTGAACCAAGTAGCTTAACAAACAGTTCATGATCACAATACTTTTCTCAGAAAAGAGTTTTCTGTCCTGTATAAAAAGGACATGACAAATCATTTTTACTATATGTTTTTTTCGGTTACATGGTAACCTATTACGATCCTTTCAAGGTCAAAACATGTTGAAAGAAAATCATGATTGGTGGATAAATTCTTTTCTCACGCGTCAAACAATGATAAAGCGAAGATCATAGCAAATGTAGGAATCAGCCAACGGGATTGCAAATCGTAAGATTTTTGTTGTATTCAACAAACCAGACATCACATCATTGGAAACAAAAGCAATCAAGCTGACAAAAACATCACAGTTGGGTGTAATCACCAAGGTGAGTTGTTTTTACTAGACTAGGCCAAGAACTGACCCTTTGTAGAAATGCGAAGGACATCCATGAGTGATTGTGGTTATTTCAGGCAAAATGAAGTATTCAAAATACTGAGATGGGGAATATTTACAATTTCACTGTTACACGTGAAATCATGAAATACAAAGCCCACACTTTCTGCATGGAAAACATACATGCTTGACCAACATTGTTATGGATGGCCGCCGTAACAGTCTAGAAAAGGCCAAAAACGTGAAATACCTTCTTTATGTTGCAAAAGATGAAGATGTTTGATCAGGATTTTCCACTAGATAAAGCATAAGATTCTTTTGCTCATAATACATAGTAACCTAATGCATGCTTTACATGCAAAACACAAACCTTGTTTCAACTAAAACCATTACAAAAGCCTTGTACAATGTCAAACGTGATTCAATTTCATTTTTCAGATCTATCATGAGACACCTATTGAGGTTTGGAGTAAAGCTAATGTTCTATTCAATAACATATCAAGGGGAAAACTTAAACAAGACAAAAAACACTCTAAGAGATGCATAAATAGATCCATTTCATTTGATAGAATCATGATCACAGGCCTCAAAATTACATTAAGAATTAGATTTGAGATGAAATTATTGAATCAATAAGTTTTTCATCTTCAAAAATTCTTATTAAGAAGATTTTTATGAATGGGAATGTGATGCATTGTATTTGCTGTCATGTAAAATAAATTTTTAGCACCACGAGGTCATACAATTTTTCGAAACCCAAATAATGGTGTAAACGGGTCTCATTAAACGTTCTGTAATAATTTTCGACCATTTCTACCTTCCTTCAGAGACTCTTTGATGTAAAGAATTTGAGCATTGGATTGAAAAAATCTCATCATGGCAAAAATTTCAATACAAAGTAAACTTCAAAGCATCTATAATCATTCATTCCTATTCATTTCTTAGAACTTTTGTACAATACGGAAACATCTTCTAGGTTTATGATTCACGAGGAATTTCAATGCTAGACATTCAAGGAACGACTATGCTTCATTTCCATGAAAATCATTACAATCTCATAATCAAGGACTACTGATTACATGTCTGAAATTTTCATTTCCTTTGATGTACAAACCTGATGCAATCTTCATGTCAAGAAGCCCATGACAAGATCTTCACATGTGTTTAGGTTATCTTTGTGAATAAAGCACGATTTTACAATCCTTTTCGCATCAACGTCCATCATGCCCATAAGTAAAGGAAGGTGCCAGTATGAGCTTGGTTGCACTTAGGACAAGAAATAACATCTGAAATTGTTTCGGTCCGGTAAAATCTATAAAAAAAGAAGAAGTATTGGCTTATCCATATGACAGTGGATGAGATATGGAAAAAGCATGTACTATGAAATGATACTGTTCTATGTGAACATGTGGAAGTTTGATTTATTCCATGCAGGACTATGTTACAACTGCCCCATGCATACTGTTGTTTTCCTTCACTCTTGTGTCATAAACCTAGAGCACAACATTTGTAACAAACACATAACAGTTTTAGTATCGTATCGTGAATGTGTGAAAGCATTATGTCCTGAGTAAAAATCACAACCACCTCGAGTAAACATTGTAATACTTAATTAAAACTTCATGTATGGAATCTATCGTGTGATTTCCTACAATTGTAGCCAAGTTCAAAACTTAATAGTGGTGGGAAATGTACATCAGATTTCTTACATGAAAATGAATGGAAACAATTCCTATATGCAACGATAACGAAAAAAAAGGTGTTAAAGTCTAATCACCCACGTTTCATTATGGTGATGAATCGTACAGTACACATTTCCCCCTAACATTTGAAAAGGGGACTGGAAAGCTACCATTTTTCTTAGTAGTATAAAAGATGTGGTATACAATGAAACACTAAAGAAACAATAGTGGGCCTTCAAATAACAACTACAAGGACAAGGGGAAATTGATCATGTCATAAATCTTATGACAAGATGATGTGATCATAGAGAACATGCGGTCATCATATAGCATGGATTAAGAAAAAAACTTCATAGCCTAATCATTGCTTCTGGCTTCGCCTCCCTGGAACAGAACCTTGACACCAACCTAATAGTGAGGGAATGACACGATGGTTTCTTTATCATGATACCCATTTCCCCAAAACTAGTTTGTTTTTCCATCCAAACTTAAAATTTGCCCTAGCACATAGATATTCTCCACGTGCTCACTCCTCAACACGTTGATCAAAAGTTTTCAACATAAATTGTACATGTTTGAATGCCATTCTCAATTGTTAAACATGCTCAAAGGCCATATTCCCCCTTACTTTTAACCAGTATGGTTAATCGTTATTCACAAAGGTTTCATCATTGCATAATTCATGATGCTGACCATGTACAAAAGATGTGCATGAGCCAATTTTTTTCATCTTCCCTAACTTCCAAAATCAATGCATCACATTTGTATGCAATCAACAAAAGTCATGAAAGATGAATTCATTAATGTCATCTATGTACGACATCTAGTGTTGATTACGTGGTCCAAAGAGAATTTCCGAGATAAGCATGTACAACATTTGTACATTCTCCATGACTATTGATGTGTCTTCACGAAGGACCCATCATGGTGTAAAAAAATGGCATGGTTGATGACTTGTGGATGTACAAATTTCCTCATTTCTTGCCAGTTTTTAAGAGGGTACATATGATGAATTCTCTTGTATTTATTGTGGTACGCATTTTTGCAAGATGTTGTAGTGAAGCCTCCTCCCCTTCTTCAAGGATTCTCCTAATGTCAGATTGATTAGGAATTTAAACAAAGCACACTCATTTCACACAACGCTTTCAAGTCTGTAAAACGTATACGTGTTTTAAGGGGTTTCTCATAAGGTAAGACATTTGCGTAACATCCGTGCTGTAGTAAATCTTCCATCAACACATTATTCATCTTTCTTTTATACTGTGTTCACGACTTTCCATTTTTATGACTTATTGTAAACCGAGATGGCTGGCCATAATTAATGAAGCTCCACCAATTCCATAACCAGAACATAACATTATCAAACGATTTTACCACGATCAGAATCCATACGTTGCTTGTTCGTTGGAAAACTTTACGAGTGCCAATATCATGTTACTGTTATCAAACACTTCATAATCACATTTGCAGGCTCAAAGAATACCTATTCCAAAATTTTATTGTTTCATTTGTCTCATTGTGAGGAAAATTACGAGAAACCATCCATGGATTTTCTTCCCCTCAAATCCCTTTTTTAGAACATTTTCTCCCTTGATTCATTTTATAACACACATCATTTCATGGAAACCCTCTCATAGGAGAATGATTTGCAAGAGTACATCTTGGGACGTGTTAACCAATGTCAACGAGTGTGTAGCCCTTCAACGACTTCTAATAAATCAATTTCGGTCTCCCATTGAATCATTGATAGAAAACTTTTGTATCCCAGCAGTAATGAATAGTGTGTCAATGAGAATTCCATTTCAAGAATTGTCACAAAATTGTCTTCATTTTGACATAACACACAGTGAAGCCTCTACTGGATTTTTTTACCACATAAGCACATGATTGGCTCAATATTATTTATTCTTCAAGACATAAACTTATTTTTTGTGAAGTTCCCTTTTTGTAGAGGATTTATTTCATAAAGCAACACGTGTTCACCCCCTTCACATCAACTTATGGTGCTTACATGGATTAACTACAAGTTCAACATTTGATGGTGAACCCACTATACAAATAATCTTATGACTGTATGTTATATCATTCACTTTCACGTATATGCTAAGATAAAAAACAATGTGTACATGCTATTTGTGAAGAAACATTTATGCACTCATTATATGACTTGTATTGTATTCTATTGTTTTTTTGTTTATAAAGAAAAGATATTCATATGGAAAAACATACCAAGTGCCATGAAACGTTTTTAACAATTGACTTTTCATTCTTGTTATCATTGTTGATTTCATTTTCTACAAATCAATAGTTAGTGGATAAGTTTGTCGTTCATCCCATGAGCATTGTCCATGCATGTCGTGGCGTAAGTATAATGGTATGAAACACATACCTAGATTGATGGAAAGGAATGATGCTTTTGACACTTGATCACACATCACGATACATTGTGCTCATGTAATCCATGGCTTTCAAAACAATTGTGTTGAACCTCATTAACATTTGGAGAATTTTCCATCTATGGGTAAACAAGTCTTATTCTACCAATAACATGGTACAAGTTTAAGGAATGATTCCTTGTAACGCATGTGTTTCATGTATTACAATGCTTCTCATAATTAACTCAATAGTTGCTTTCCATACTCTGAGAAAAATAGGTCAACTATGAAACTTTAAATACTTCTCATTGCAGTATTAGACGAAGAAAAATCTTCATTTTTCTATTTCGTCCTAGCATGTTTGTTAGAACCAAAATCGTGTTTGATTGTTTCTAACCACACTCAAGGCTCCCTCCAAAAATTACTTCATGATGTCACCATCCTTAACTTATTCAAGATTTCTATTTGGGTCACAACGGATTTTGGTTCTTCAAATAATGCCTACGATAAACTTGCACAAACAAGCACCCTAAGCAAATAATGTAGGCACTTCTTTTCTAGTAAGCACAAGTACAATAGTTATTCTTGTTGGGTACAATTGGCGCCCATGCTATAAGTGCAATCAGCTCCTAAGATACATATGGTACCATTGACATGGACACGACATAACATGATCAAAATAGGTAGTTGTTTTTGCACTTGTATCTATGGTGCAAATAATATCCATGACATGCAATCAATAACATGCATTAATCATGAAATTACTACAAAAGAGCATGCATTCAATCCTTATTCACATTGATGTGCTATTGATTATTGTGTTAGTAGTGTAATTTGAACTTTGACTAATAAATTAGACAGTAGTCAGCATTTAATTTTCATTCATGAAAGGTGAGTGTTTTTTTAAATAGGCGGAAGTGAAGTGGTACACATTTGTAATCAGATTTTGTCACTTTTCACAATGGTTGGGTCATTTGGGTTTTCTTGAAAAGCGGAAAGCATACTTCTTTGTTACAAGTGTCAAGACTCGATAGTTTACATACAAATGGAGGGAGCGAAAGGACGAGGCTTGGTTGAGACATTTGGTATCTTGGCGGTTCGCGTGATGCGACGCCGTGTTCCAATTCGTGGACTTGAGAAGTTCCTTGTTCGGTTCACTAGGGGCTTCTAGGTTTAATATGGGGTCATGAGATCTGTCAAAGTCGTGCAAGAGATCGTCTCCTATAGTTTCAAAGTGTCAAGTAACATCGCGAGTAGGTTCCGGTGAATTTGAGAAATGATCGCAAAGTGGTCGTCATGGCGTGAGAATTCTTGGGTATTAAGCACGATTCCCCTCGGGCACGCAAAACCATTATGGCTACAAAGAAAGAAATTAAACCAATAGTGAAGAAACAAAAAATAGGCCGCTTACGAGTTTAGAGATTCAGGTATGCCCATAGGCACAACAGTCCTCCCCCTCTAACCACGACGTCTTGGCGCGTTACCATTTCGTGGCTGGAATCGGGTCCCGTAGCCGTAAATGAGAGGATAGATGTCCAAGAGTTGGCTGAACGGCATCTAGCAATTATGTGTCGCATCATAGTTCTTCCACTTGACCAAATGATCGTCTTCGCCTCCTCGTTGGCGGTGATCGAGGATTTTCTCAACTTTGTTTTAGTGGTCACCGTCGGTGACCATGGGTGGTGATGCAGGTGCCACGCGTCCATTAAATGCTTTGTACGATCGACATAATGTCAAACTTTGCTGATGTGGACGACCGGGTGAATCCACATAATGTCGTGTAGTCCGAGTTTTGCAACGAATGGAGTGCGCATCTCATAAATGTTGAAAGGTCCCAACCACCGGGGTTTGAGTTTTTGATTCCTTGATATTCAGCGTTTGACGGTTGCAAAGTTAAGCAAAACGTTTTCATTGGGCTTGAACTCCTCACTTTGTCAATGTTTTATGGCCTGCTGCTTCATGCCTACTTGTGTTTTTGCTAGGATTTAACAAGTTCCTTCTTAGATTTCGGAAAATTCTTGAAGGTGGGTGTCGACACAAGTGATGTTGCTCTCTTTTTGAAGGTCCACGAGGATGGTTGGTTCTGCTCCGTAGTTCACCTCGCATAGCATTTAATGCGTTGTGACGGATGCTGCTAAATTGCGAGCAGAGTCAACGACTGGTAGCTTGACTACTCAATTGGTGGCATGAGGTTTGCGGAGGGTTCCAAGGAGTTGTTCGAGCATTTGGTGGGTGCACTTGGTTTGACCATCAGATTACAAGTGGAACGCTGTTGAAAGTTGGTGTCGAGTGCCAAACCGTAACGGGCGTGTCTCCAGCTCCTGCTCTGAAGTCGTCGTCGGAGTTTGCAGAATGGCGTTCTCAGTCCGCGTCAGGGGTTTACCCCCTTCGCAAGACTGAGGGGCAATCGTCATCAACGACCCAGAGCAGGGAGACTCGAATATTTCGAGTCTCCGGAGGCCCATTTCCATTTTTACCTAACCCCTGGTTTTGGGACCCAAACCGGGGGTTTTTACCTCGAACTCGTGTGTTCGCACGAGTTATTCCGTTTGTTTTACGTCAAAGTTCGTCGTAAACAAACTTCGAGTTTTGTTTTGTCGTTCTGGCGCGAAATCGTCGCGTGCGAGGCACGCTGGCGATTTCGCGCCAGTAGATTTTGCCTCACCCTCGCTCCCCCTATCCCTCGTCCTCTCTTGCTCGTTTGCAAGGAGGGCGAGGGGGGGCGAGGGCACGAGGCCACGAGGCCTCGCCCTCGAGGCCCTCGTGGCCTCTTGGCCGCCGATCGAGCCACCAGCTCGATCGGCGGCCGATGGCTCGCCGGCGGGTGGCCGGCC
>SZWC01006566.1:35665-47820 GCA_023375785.1 Penium margaritaceum
CTGCATCCGCACCTGGGTCACGCTCTGCAACGCCTTGTCGAGGTCGTTGCATCGGCGGCTTGCCTCATGGGCGGCGAGGCGCTGCAGCTGGCGATCATGGTCAAGGTCCGTGATGCTCTGCCCGACGTGGGCCAGCAGGTTGGCGAACGCGAACTTGAGCTCTGATATCGTCAGAGCATCGGCGATAGCCTCCACGGCCTCGCGTTGTCCGTGCACCCTTACCCACTGCAAGAGGGTACGGTTCGCGTACACGCCTCCAAGGAGCCCCACCTTTCGGAGGAGACTGTCGTCGGCGACGACGCTCGAGTGGGCGCTGCCTTGCCCCATTGCGGCCGCATCGTAGGAAGGAGGGTCCACCCCCATTCCTCCAAGTGGCGCCGTATCTCCACCACCGGTGGTGATCTTGAGTCGGCCTGCGGCCTCGGCAGCAAACGCCGCGAGCCTTCGACGGTCGTCGCGAATTGCCTTTGCGGCAACGTCATCCGGCTCGTTCTCGCGGGAACTTCCCGTGTGGCTGCTTTCAACGCCCTTGCTGCTTTCGGCAGTATCGCTGCCGTCGACAGCTTCAGGCGATGCGACGAGCGTCTTGCCCTTCTCGAGCAATCGGCTCGAGTTCGTCGCACGACGATGGCGATGGTCGCGATCCTCGTCGCCTTCGCCATCGTCGACGTCGTGCTCTTCGGCGGGGTCCTCCTCCGGAAGATCCTCCTCCATCGCGTCGTCCGTCGCATGGGGGTCGCCCATGTGCGCGTCGACGTGCTCGTCGAGCACCTTTGCGGCCTCCGCACGCTTCTCGGTGTCGCCGAGGTTGGCGTCGGTTGCCTTAGGCGGAATGGTTGCCCTTGGCGGCACGGTTGCCTTTGGGTTGGCAACCGTGCTCGCGGCGGCGGCTCCCAACACTTGGAGTCCGCCAAGGGCTCGTGGTGACGCCGTCACCACCTTGCCCTTGTTGGTCTTAGACGGTCCGGCACTTGCCATCCCGTCGCTCGTGCAACTAGCACGCGAAGGTTGTTGTGAGGATCACCCCACAACGAGGAGGAATCGCCTCCTNGGAGGATTTTGTGGTTTTAGAGGTGGGAACTCCCCAACCCGCCCCACAAAAATCCTCCTAGCCCCCTGGAACTGTGGAGATGCTGAAAGAAAGTGTCTCCACGAAGTAGAGCTTTTTTCAAGCTCTCTAACGCAACTTTCGGCGCTTCAATCCGTGAAGTGTGGATGCCGTAGTCCGTTCTGGCGTTTTTGCTGCTGCTTGCAGCTGCCGGCGGCGTTTTATCTATGTCGTAGCCGCCGTTTCCGTCGAACCCTTGGTCTCGAGGGTCGTCTCGCTCTGAGAACCACTGTAACGGGCGTGTCTCCAGCTCCTGATCTGAAGTCGTCGTCGGAGTTCGCAGAATGGCATTCTCAGTCCGCGTCAGGGGTTTACCCCCTTCGCAAGACTGAGGGGCAATCGTCATCAACGACCCAGAGCAGGGAGACTCGAATATTTCGAGTCTCCGGAGGCCCATTTCCGTTTTTACCTAACCCCTGGTTTTGGGACCCAAACCGGGGGTTTTTACCTCGAACTCGTGTGTTCGCACGAGTTATTCTGTTTGTTTTACGTCGAAGTTCGTCGTAAACGAACTTCGAGTTTTGTTTTGTCGTTCTGGCGCGAAATCGTCGCGTGCGAGGCACGCTGGCGATTTCGCGCCAGTAGATTTTGCCTCACCCTCGCTCCCCCTATCCCTCGTCCTCTCTTGCTCGTTTGCAAGGAGGGCGAGGGGGGGCGAGGGCACGAGGCCACGAGGCCTCGCCCTCGAGGCCCTCGTGGCCTCTTGGCCGCCGATCGAGCCACCAGCTCGATCGGCGGCCGATGGCTCGCCGGCGGGTGGCCGGCCGGCCACTTGACCGGCCACCGGCCACCCAGCCGGTCGGCCGCCGGCCGGCCGGTAGCCAGCGGGTGGCTGGCCACCGGCCAGCCCTCGCGATAGCGAGGGGTGGCTTGCAGCCACCCCCTCGCTATCGCGAGGTGGGAGAGCCGAACTGGCCCTCCCGCTACAGTTTGACCATCAGATTACAAGTGGAACGCTGTTGAAAGTTGGTGTCGAGTGCCAAACCGTTGCATCAAATCTTGCCAGAACTAGCTAATGAACCCAAAATCTTCATCGCTCATCATTGACCACAGGATCCCATGCAATCAGATGATTTGGACAAGGAACAGTCATGCTACCCCTTTCGCAGTCACACCCGTACTGGTTAAGATGAAGTGCGCCATCTTCAAGAACCTGTCAATGAGTATGGCGTCAAACCCTGCGTGTGTGATGGGCAAACATGCCACAAAATCCATGGAGATGTTGATGCACGATCCGTTGAGTATTAGAAGTGGTTGTAGGTTCACCAACTCTTTACTCTTTTGCATAAGTCTCAACTTTGAAGAGATTTGCAACGTCAACCCCTGTTTTGTCCCACCAATAGTGCTTGGCAAGTTTTTTCATGGTATTTTCAGTTCCAAAGTGGCCTCCTTAACTAGTTTCGTGGCACTCCTCGAGAAGCATACCACGCACCTCCTTGATTTCGAGGACGACGACTTGAGTTTTTTACTTCCAATGCCAATAGGAGCAGGCAAAGTGGAACTTTGTCACGTCGTAGGCTTTGCGGTCGTCATAGCCACGTGGGAATAACTTTGCAACTTATGGATCTTATTGAGTATGTAGCGCATGGACCTCTATGAGACAAGGACGACGGCTTGGAGCGGCCGTTAGATTTATCTTTCCGGGCTCGTACTTGATCTCGCAATAAAAGTTGGAATTAAGGAACTCCATCCATGGATTTTGTTTGGCTGAAGGTTCGTGTGTGTTTTCAGGTACTTGAGGACGTAATGGTCTTTTTGAACCACGCATTCATGGCACTACAGATAGCAGCGCGAGGAAGGCATGAATAACCGAGCGCATTTGTTTCTTGTGGATGGCATAGGTGAGCCTTGCTCCGTGGAGATTCCTTGACATGTACACAATGGGATGTTCTCCTCCATTGTTCTCTTCTAGGATGACGGCCGCGATTGCTTGGTCAAGGGTGTCTATAGCCATGATGTAGTCGGCCAATGGATTAGTCGATCAAAGGCTTGGCGCCGAGGTTGGAGCTATACGTAGCAATGTAAAAGCTTCTTGTTTGCTATGTCCCCGAATCCACTCGTAGTTTTGGCGGGTGAGGTCAAAGAGGCACTGACACTTAAGCATAATCCTTCAAAAACCTTCAATCAAAGTGCAAAATGCAAGGAAAACTTGTACATTGCGTAGTTTTGTTAGAGATAGTCAATCTGCCACCGTGAATATCTTTTATGGATCCATGGATATCTGTTCACCGCCGATGATGTGACCAAGAAACTCGATTGAACGTTGAATGAAGTTGCACTTTCTAAGCTTCCCATAGAACGTCTCCCGTTGGAGGACCTTGAGCACCTGTCGGAGATGTCGTTGATGTTCATCTTGGGTTGACCTTTGCATAAGGATGTCATTAAGGTACACAACAAACTTGTCAAGGTATGGATGAAGAATGTTGTTCATCATTGCCATGAATGTTGAAATGGCATGTGAGAGTCCAAACGGCATAAGTGTGAACTCAAAGTGCCCATATCGCATTTGAAACGTGGTTTTTGCAACATCCGTGTCGGCAATGCGGTTCTGGTGGTAGCCGCTCCTTAATAAACGTTTCTTGAAGATTCTTGCTCAGAATAGTTGGTCAAAAAGCACGTTTGCCCGAGGTCCAGGGTAGCGGTTTTCAATCGTGATGTCGTCCAACGCCCGGAAGTCCATGCACATCCGCATTTCACCAGTTTTCATTTTTACGAATAATACAGGTGCGGTGTATGGAGAAATAAACAGTCGGATGAACCCCTGAGCCAGCATGTCATCGAATTGATGCTTGAGTTCCGTGAGTTCGTGATTACTCATCCGGTAGGCTCCTTTGACGGTTGGTATGCTCTTGGGTTTGAGCTCAATTCGATGGTGGATGTTGCATTTGGGAGGGAGTTTGCTTGGTATCGTGTCGTGAAAAACACCTACGAACGATTTTACAAGTGGAGGAAACTCCTTTGATATGTTTACAAACTTCAACGTCAATGGGGCTGATGAGGCTGATAAGTCAGCTGGGTTGACTGATTCTTTGTACACTCTACTCAAATCGACATGGACCAAGTACGCTAAGGCTCCTTTCCTCAAGTGTCTTTTTGCCACGTCAAACAATATGTGCGTAGCTGGTGGCCATTGTACTCGTGAGGTTTTGATTCATTGAAAGGATTTTGGCTGCTACATGATTGGTAGGAAGATCTGATGCCTGTCCCATTTGATGTTGGCATCGCCACTACTCCAGTTGATTTGCGGGTTCTTCTGGTGTAGGAAATCTTGGTCATGAATCACACTACAGTTGCTCATTGGACCGGATCTTCTAATGGTTATGTATGATAGATCCTCAATTTGAATTTGTTATGGTTGCTTTAGTCGTAGATGCGAAGTTGCTCGTTAATGGTTTTCCATTCAAAAGCTCTAGGTTTGTACTTTGAACCTAGCCTTTTAAAAAGTTGATCCGATTTTTACCACCAATGTCTTTTGTTGTGCTACATTTTGTACCTTGGGCGCCAGCCGTACGATTCATTGAATTTTGAGTTGAAATCCACGAAGTCAATGCATTCGACGGTTATGATGATCTGTAGTAAATTGTAGGTGATGTGGTCAATTGCGTGCACTATACAAAAATCCTACCTAAGGCCATTGTTAGTGTGGAAACAAGTTTCATCTTCTGTGAGGCTGTTGCCAGTGATGATCTCACAAAACCTCCGCGTGGATTCAGCCACGCTGGAGAGCTGCTTCAGCCATTGTAGCTGGTATTGACCTACATTTCTCATTTAGCTTACCAAAGTAAGTAAGGAGTCCCTGGGTGAACTCGTGCCAGTTGGATGGGGGAGTAATTGATAACTTCCAAGTGGAGTGAACCTACTCGAGGGATAGTATGCCTGATTTCAATGATGTGGTTGCCGTTGGATCAGTTGGTACATCTGCCTGCTATCGTTGTATGGCCATGAGATCATCCTACTCACATCAAGCTGTGCCTTGCATAAGCAAGGCTACGAGGTTCATCTTCTGTTCGTCAAAGTGGACCACAACATCGGTGAAGTATAACTCCAAACTCGTCCAGAATATCCTAACCATCGGTCCCTTGGAATTTGCAAGATCGACAGCTCAAGAAGCCCTAGACAAATTGAGGTTCCACCGATGTAGAGTCAATCGATGAGTACCGATTCTAGCACTCTTGAGTCACAGATTCCAGCGCCATAATAGTGTAGTTGTAGGACAAGCGTTCGTTAGAACGCTTCCATTTGCGCCAGCCAGCTAGTCAGCTCCGCGATATTATCTTGTGTCATTGATGGAGTCTTGTTCGTCGATGGTGTAGGCGAAATGGGCATGACCGGTATGCTCGCCTCTAGGATGGCTGCATCAGTGATTGTGTTGGCCACCATCTGCTCATCCCCCTTTACGGGGCTAAAGATCTTTCGCGCGATACCTTCCCCCATCGTCGGTGTCTTTACCGGTTACCGCTACTTGTCGCTGGGTACGTTCGCTCCCCGTGTTGACTTTGTTGCGAGGTCTGCAAACTTCGCATAAGGTAAGATGCGCTGGAAGACACGTGCGGGTCTCAAGGCAATGTGGGAATTCATCTTGTGCTCAATAAGGGTCGATAAGCTTTAATACCAGGTGTTACGCTTGCGGAAGTGAAGTGGTTCACAGTTGAACTTGGAGTTTGTCACTTTTCATGAGATTGGGGTTAATTGGATATTTCTAAAAAGAAGAAAGAATACTTTGTTGTTACAAGTGTCGAAACTCGATTGTGTATGAACAAATGGCAAGAGCGAGAGGATGAGGCTCGGTCTAGCCATTTGGTATGTCGGCGGTCCGCGCGATGGGACGGCGTGTTCTAATTGGTGGAGTCAAGAAGTCCCTCGTTGGTTCGACGGCGGGCTTTGGGGTTGAACTTGGGGTTTGCGAGATCTGTCAAACATGCTTGAGAGATCGTCGCCCGTAGTCTCGAAGTGTTGAGTAAAGCTCCAAGTAGGTTTCGGTGAGTTTGCGGACTGACCAGAAAGTGGTCGTCATGGCGCGATTGTTGTGGGGTGTTAAACAGAATTCCCCTCGAGCGCGGAGAAACACTGATGTGACTAAGTCGCAAAGTGTACGACGAGCAACAAAATGAAAAATAGGTCGCACTTGAGTTTAGGGATTCATGTATGCCAATCAACATAGCATGTTCATGCAAGTAAAATGTATCCAAATTGGTAGAAACTTTATTTGTATCGTTGGTTATATTGTTATTAGTGGGGAAATTACTTGCCTTTATGGTGTAGTAGACATCCACACAAATGTAAAGTGAATACATGTTTCCTTGTTAGAAGAAAGAGAAGAGTCATCATGCTTAAAAAATCAGAAAACGTTCATTTTGATTGCATGCATCATATGAATGCTTCGAACATACACTTAGAAACTTGGGATCTAAAAAACGCATTGATATATCTCAATAGTCTTTTTCATGGCAATGAAACCACTCGCAAAATTCATGTCACCAATCACCATAGCCTTCATATGGTGTATACACCATTACTTTAGGAACTTTCTAGAATAGTGAACATCGATCATCCATCAAAACCTCTCCATTTAAGAATAATGCCTTTTGTATTTTCATGTTTGGCAACAATGTTTTTGTACGCTTTAGCTATGGGTAACAATTTTGATGATTATTGACAAATCCATGGACACTTGATTTAGATTCTGAATTCATTGATTTTGGAGAGAATCAATTCAATTCAATTGCATGTAAGTGAGAATTTAAAACTCCAGTTTCAAAAGAGGATATCATTCTTTTCTCTAATGCTTGTGGCATAAAGGGAGTTTTCTCGAAAGGAATTTCTCTTGCTTGACACAATGTTGGAGGTTGATTTTATCTTCACATTGGTTCGTATCACTACATAGAATGATACATAATAAAGCACATGTCCTGTGACGTTTTATACCAAACAGGTTGTGAATTCTATCTTAAAGAAACTCCTTCTTGCTATACTGTTTAACTGAAAGTAAAAACCTCTCAATTCAAGGCACGACCCCTACCAACTGCATAAAATTCCCACATTGAGCTTTTGGTACATCGTTTTTCAAATTCATTATATCTTTGTAGATCACCTTGCCCTCCAAAAAAGAGGGAAAGAGGAGGGAAAATTTTTTCTCCCTTGCTCATTGCTCCGTGGTTACTTGTAATGTAAGAAAGAATTAGTTTGCCTCCTTGCCTTACCCTTTGGTCATGAACCCTCATGAGAGGTGGAAAGGAAGTAATGCATCAACTCCCTCCCCCTTGTGCTGTCGGCCATGTGGAGGGGATTGGGGTAGATACAAAGACGCCCAATCCCCTCCCCTGTGGCACTTTTTCCCAACTAAAAGGGGGGTGGAGATTCCACCTCTTCTCCCCCATGGGTCGTCAATGGCTATGAAAGCGAGGGGGAGAGATTCAACTCCCCCTTCCTTGCCCCATGGGCGGTCAACCTATGTGAGAGCAAGAGTAAAGGGAAGACGTTCCCTCTCCTGTCTTATGGGCCATCGACCCTTTGGAGAGGGGTGAGGCGGTGACGCCCACTCATCTCCTTCATAGACCTTGATTCCACTTGAGAGTGGAGGGAAGGGGTAGACACCTTCCCGCCAACCCCATGGACCGTTAACCCTCAAGAGATGAAGGAGTAGGTGTAGATTACCCCTCACATCAACCAATATTGTCTGCTCGCAAGAGGGGGGAGGGAGAGTGTGCCTTCTCCAGCTCTATAAACCATTCACCCTTAAAACAATTTGGGAGGAGGAGACACCCTTTCATACACCCCATGCACAATTGGCCCACAAGAGAAATCGGGGAGGGGTAGAAGCCCCCTCTCCTCCCTCAAGACTACCATCCTACAAGATAAGAAAAGGTAGGCAATGATGCCCCTTTCCTCCATGTGGGGTAGGTGGGGGAAACATTTCCTTTTCTTCCTTTATCACTTCCGTGGTTTTGTGCCATCCATTTTTTTCTTGCTTGTGTCCTACAATTAAGAGCTCTTTGCTCTCAACCCATTGCTTTGTTCATGCCATTTGGGTGCATTTGCTCTTTTGCATCCGCCTTCATCAATACGAATTCATTTCATTTAGTTTTTTTGTCTCTCAAGCAGGTACTAAGAACATCATTGAAAGATTCTTGTGCACCACACACCCTATGGTCTTTTATGGGTTTCAGTCGAACTTACAATAAAGTATAACAGTTTAAAACTGTAATTTGTGGAAAATGTCAAAATTCAATATGATCCAATGGATAGGTGGAAGTGATTCCATGGATAAAAGGCAAGAATTGGATAGGATAGCAATCTAATCCCATTTCAAGATTGATTTTTCAAAGAAAAATCTGTAAGATGGTAACTCCAAGGAGTGGGGTAACTAGTTTTTTTAAATGAAATTTTGAAAAATGGATGAAGTTTTGGTAGATAATTGATACAACCCTAGAAAAAATCAATCCACGTGTCATCCTCATGCCAAAACAGAATCCCAACACAAAATTCGCAATCGAGGAGGAATGATGACTTGCGTTTTTCACCACAAAAGCTCTTTCCCCCAACATCTGGCATTGTGTATTCAAGATTTGAAGTAGACTATAGAGCATGTATCTTGTCTATATGGCAACTCCTTGACCGGTCTTTCTCAAGTTGTTAACACATGGGAAACTTCTTTTAATGCCAGTTTCAATCTTAATAATGGTTCTTATGAGAAAAAAAACTAGGCTAAAAAATGTCAAAAACTAAAGTGTGGTTTGTACATGTAAAACAGGTAACAACATGGATTTCAATGTGGTTTTTTTTTCAAAAGCGTGGCTAGACTCACAACCATACCATACAAAATGTGTTTTACGTACTTGATCCTATCACAGTTTTCCATGGTTTGATGTGTCTTAGGCATGTCTGGCCCTCGTTCATGTGGTTATCATAGCAACAAAAAAACATGGACAAAGGTTGATGAATTCTATCACCATCCATCTTTGAGTCAGCGGGAAATTGTTAAAGTCACGATGACGACATAGTTACAAAAAAGGCTAATCCCTTATTGATATGCAATTCATAAGCCAAAACTTAGCATAAGAAAGACATGTTTCCCTTGAAGAAGACATTTTTGCATTTCAATCTTTTAGAATCATTTGAGAAGGATGTATACAAATGAAAGAAGGTTATCAAGATGTTCAACACGACAATAGTATGGGGAGGATAGAGGAGTGGGTAGAGAGGAGTGTGGAGGAGAGAAGAAGCGGATGTTGTAGTGGCCAAGTGTTGGCTTGACACTTGCTCTTTATGGTCTGCCTGGTGGCCCTTGGTTATGTGAGGAGAGACGTTATGAGTTACCTGCAAGGTTGACTTCAGCTTTAAGTTCCATGAGGGGGGATACCTCACGAGAGCTGTGAGGGTATAACTCTTGCGGATCGTGAGGAAAAACAAGACAATGGGGACAAGGATGAAGAAAAGATGAATTGGGCATGTTTCTACAAAAAGTGAATATGCAGAAGGAACGAGCCTAACCTTTCTAGGGTTGCATGTCACTACGAGATTGGTTTGCTACATAGATTCAAGAGCAACATAAAGTGCACAAAATAACATTAGGTAAACATCGAGTGTAGCTCAAGAAGCAGACATGGTGCTAGAAAAACGTCCTACAAGAACCAAAAATGTATGGTCCATTAGGGCAAACCATAGCAAACTGAGAAACTTTTGGAATAAAATAGGCTTGCTGACACAAGTAGTAACAAAGGTTTGCTAACTTGACATGAAGTGCAAGCAAAGGCAGGTGACAGAAGTAGAAATCAAGAGCATTCAAGAGGGGGAAGTGGGGGTGGCAAGGAGGAGCACGATGGGAGGTGGAAGCAAAGGCAAAGGAGTACGCCAAGTAGTTAAGGCTGCAGTGAGAAATGTGATAGCGGATGCTTGGGGTAGGAGAATGATGGAATTGTCAACGAGACCAGAGCCGTTAGAAGCGAGATGAAAAGGATCATGCAAGGAGGCATCTATGATTGATTCCTTTGCAAAGAAAGCTTAAGTAATAGCTGTTGCATCCAAGGTACCTGCAAGACCAAGCTCATGCATGGCATTACACAAGGTGAGGGACAAAGCATGAGTGGCAAGAAAAAGATGGTACTAAAAGGTGTAATCCATGAGCAAGGGTGAGGGAGGATCCATGGTGTGAAATGTGTGTTTAAGAATGTTCTTCATAAGTGTGGTAANTTGTCAACGAGACCAGAGCCGCTAGAAGCGAGATGAAAAGGATCATGCAAGGAGGCATCTATGATTGATTCCTTTGCAAAGAAAGCTTAAGTAATAGCTGTTGCATCCAAGGTACCTGCAAGACCAAGCTCATGCATGGCATTACACAAGGTGAGGGACAAAGCATGAGTGGCAAGAAAAAGATGGTACTAAAAGGTGTAATCCATGAGCAAGGGTGAGGGAGGATCCATGGTGTGAAATGTGTGTTTAAGAAAGTTCTTCATAAGTGTGGTAAGAGAAGGGAAGGAAGACAAGGGAAACAACAAGTTTAACGACAGGTCGAGCTTGCCGACCGGCCAAAAAATTGCCCTAATCCCCTTAAAATGGAGAAAAATATGGATAGAAAAGCGTAGAGCATTATGAGAAGCAACAGGGCACACGTGAGGAATGAATAAAGGGGGAGGTAGTAGTAGAGGCGCGGCAAGGAAGGCGCTGGGGGATGCACGTGACATCAAAGGGAATGGGGAGAAGGAATGCGGATGAAAGATATGATATTGAATTTCCGCATGTAGTCTTTTGTAGACTTTGCACGAGTAGGGCACATAGTGAGCTCGAAACTGAGCTGCAAAGCTAGTCATGAAGGAATGTGCAATGTTGGAAGCAAATCAAAAGGATGAAGCAAAGACCAATGTGTGACAGTTCACTCAACAAACAGGTTTTCAAGACTTGGAAACCATCGTTCTAGGAAAATTAAGATGGTTTAAACATGAAATTCAATAAAAACTGCAAATGGATCAGAAAGGCGTGTGAAAGATACAACCAAAATACAAAGGTAAAAAAAATTGTTCCAATATAACTCTCATTCCATTTAGTTAAAAAAATGTACAAGGTAGTGTAGTCTTTTCACAAGTTGTTTACCATTTTTTTTCTTGCGTTCTCGACATTGTCCCACTCTACGTGTAAAAAATGTGCCCGCCTTCTTTGCATCTTCTACGACACCTACCCTTGGTGTAGTTGCAACTCCTCCTAAAACTATTTATTTTGTTGCGTGATGCTATAACTAATGCTACGTGCTGCAATTGTGATTACCACCACCTACATTCATGGTTTTTGTTTCTATTGCAACTACCGCTGCTTTTGTTGCAGTCATTGTTGTTGCTATCATCACTAGTACTCCTATTGATTTTGGTGCTATGCAGCTACAACTGTTGCTACGCGCTTCTCTAGCTGCCTTGCATTAAACAGAAAGAATGGGGAGAAGAAATGATGCAATGGTAACAAAGCAAAGGAATAGAATAAGAGAGTGGCAAAATGCAAGGAAAGGGAAGGATGTAGAGGAAAGGAGGGAAGGGATGTAGGCAAGAGGAAGGCGAGGTATAAAACGTGATAGGGCAAAGAAGGGAAACAAGTGGCAAAGGGATGCACAAAAAATGAAATAGAGGAAAATAGACAAAGGAAGGAGGCAACAAAGAGAAATTGTTGTTGTAGGATGCGCAATGGATGGAAAGGATGGAGAGAGTGGGGGGAGGAAGAAGGAAGAAGGTGAGAAAAAAGGAAATGAAAACTAGTAATGAGAGGAGAAGGAGGAGAGGGGCGGGAGCCAGGAGGGTACAGAAGGGAAAGGGAGACAAGAGGAAATGCGGGGAGTGAGAGAGATAAAAATTTAAGGCAAAGAGTGATGGAGGGATAGAAGAGAGATAGGGGAGATGGAGAGAAAGGGAGAGATGCAAAGAGAGAGGGAGAGAGACAAAGAGACATAGAGGTAAACAGAGAGAAGCAGT
Organism: Penium margaritaceum; assembly: GCA_023375785.1. Lineage (NCBI taxonomy): Eukaryota > Viridiplantae > Streptophyta > Zygnematophyceae > Desmidiales > Peniaceae > Penium > Penium margaritaceum. Next base: position 47,723 of record SZWC01006566.1, read on the forward strand.
CAAAGAGGGAGACATGGATAAAAAGAAAGAAAGAGCGGCAAGCGTGAAGGAGAGGTGGGAACAAAAGTAAAATGGGGAGATTTTAAGCAGGGGAAAAT
>SZWC01006566.1:48324-63232 GCA_023375785.1 Penium margaritaceum
AGAGAGAGAGAGGGAGAGAGAGAGAGAGAGAGAGAGAGAGAGAGAGATAGAGAGAGAGGGAGAGAGAGAGGGAGAAAGAGAATATATAATGGGGGGAGGGAGAGTGAGAGAGAAAGTATTTTAAAGTTTTAGGAAAGTAGAATCCACGAAGACAAGGAGAAAGGAATATAGAGAGAGAGCTAGGTAGAGAGAGGAAGAGATGAAGAGATATAGAGGGGAGCGGGATTGAAAAACAAGAAGAAGAGAGATGGAAGATGAGGGATAGAAAACAGAGGAAGAGAGATAATGAGACAGGTCAAGATGAAGGGGAGGAAAGAAAGCGAGGTTGAGGAGGGGCATGAGGGGTGGAGATAGATATAGAGAGAATTAGAGAGAGAGAAAGAGAAAGAGAGAGAGAGAGAGAGAGAGAGAGAGATAAGAGAAGGAGAGAGATAAGAGAGGGAGAGAGATAGGAGAGAGGGGAGGCAGAGAGGGAATGATATGGGAGGTGAGGGATTAAAAGAAGCGGGGAGAAAGAGGGAGACATCTAAAGGGAGTGAGGGAGAGGGGGAAGATGATGAAAGAGAGAGAGAGGGACGGAAAGGAAGAGAGGGATAGGATGGAAGAGAGAGAGAGAGAGAGAGAGAGAGAGAGAGAGAGAGAGAGAGAGAGAGAGAGAGAGAGAGATAGGGATAGGTAGAACAAGGTGTGGTTAATCATGCCATTTTTATACACTATGTAATCAATGTATCCTAGAAGTGCTCTAAACCTACTTCTTTGAAGTTTACACGGGTTTATACACTATTTACAACATACATTACTCATTGAATATGTTGGAATATGTTTCCGAATCGTATGAATAACATTCAATCAGTACGTTGAATTTTTTTCATGAAAAACTCTTCTAAAACCTTCCATTTCAGTCTGAAAGATTCATTATGGGTGTTTTTGTTGATCACATTATGTTTTGAAACTTACACATGGATAAATGATTTCAAAGTACCACGAAATGGTCCTTTCATCCAGTTTACTCTGTGTTTACGAGGGCACGCAATTTACATTCGCCCAAGTGTTTGACGTGACTGGTCCCCCCTTCCCCTCAAACCCCTCAAATGTATCTCTCGTGTGCATCAGGTAGTGTTTTGGGCAACGAGTAAAACGCGTACATAAGTGATGTCTCAACAAACACTTTCTCCATACCCCGTCCCCCACCACCCCAAGACATTTCGAGCGTATTAGAGGGATTGTAGTGGGGAGTGTATCAAACATACGTACCAAGATGTAAACAAGTGTACGACTTCACTTGTGTTTTGATCGATATCTCCTCCAGATGCTCTTCCTAGACACCACCCTTATACATCCTGGACTTTGAGTTGGGGGGGGGGTGACGTTGACCCCCTCCCTCCCTTAAGAAAAAAGTGTATATGAGAAGTTTATCTCAGTGTGTAGATGATAGACGAGTTTTAAAGTTCAAAAATGCGGTTTTTGTGAATATCTTTAAGGACCACCATGTACTTTTTTCTACATAAAATGATGGTGTGTGCATGCTCACCTAGGCAAAGACCTACTCAGGCATTGTATTCTGTCCTCGCTATGACTTGATGGAGCCGTGGCTGTCAGTCTCCCCCCCCCAAGACCTGTTGACTGTATTTTGAGGGGTGTAGGGGGAGTGTATTATGCTTCTGTGGAAAAGCATACACTACTAAATCAATGCACTTCCGTATGGATCCCAATCTCGTCCACATACACTGCCCAATACACTCCCAGAACACAAAATTGCCCCAAAGGGGAGGCCATGTTGAGTTCCCCCCAACCAAAAAGTGTACATGGAAAGTGTTTTGGATTATGTATCTAATAGAAACGTTTAACAAGACATAAGTGTATTCCCAAAAAAATTGTTTACACCTTGATCCGGATGTCCATCATTTGTAATCAATGGTCTTTCGAATAATGCACATGTGATTCTCTAAAGATCATGTCGAGATGAACCGGAGCTCCCCCCCCTAATAACTCGACAATATCTAAGGATTGTAGCAGGGACCATATCGTATGTACTTATTGATTTGTTCACTAGTTTATTCATGCGTAGTGCAATACAAAAGTGTATTCTTTTCATCCCCCTTGAGTTACACCCTTTGATACACAACTCAAACACACTCGCCTCCTTGGGAGGGGGGGTGTCTATCCCTGCTTGAAAGGCAGAAGTGCATTGCGAAGGTGCATCATGAAGTGTAGCGGGTAGACGACACAATGAATGCACTAAGTGTGTTAAAGAAAAAATACAGGTTTTGGAATGCGACCCCTGAAGACGCAAGACAACAGACAATGCACATGTGATTTTTGCTTAAGCGACAATGATGAGTGCCTCATGTGCATGCCGCTCAAATGGCGGGCTGGTCCCATTTCACCCACATTATCAATCACTATAATCGATAGCATCACAGTACAAGAAAGTATAATGTAGACGTGTACTCGCATGACATGAAACTTTCATCGGCATAAACTAGGCAAGATTTCATGAAAGCAAAAGCTAAGGTTGATGTTTAACCGTGAAAAGGATAAGAAGTTGGATGAAAATCATCCAAGGTTTCTTTTGCCTCAAGAAAGCACAAACTTCCGTAGCTACATACACATGAAAAACCGTCTACATGAGTCTTACAAGTAACTTCTAGGAAACAAAAAGGTTTTCTTAGACTTGATTCCTAAAAGAATCCTAACCACATGTTTCTTCCTTATGCACACATCATAGTGTGTATGGTTTTGGGGCGATTTAACATAAATGGATAGAACATGGGTAGAGAGGAGAGAGAAATAGAGAAAGGGTAAAGGGTGAGTAAAGGAGAATTGTATGGCGGAAAGAGAGGGAGTGGAGGGCACGTTTACAGGGGAAAGAGGGCACTGGAGAGGACAGGAGGAATGGCAAGGACGGGGGATGAGGAAAGGGAAGACTATAGAAATCAGGGAGTCGAGACACGAGGAAAGACGAGAGAAAGAGGCAAGGAGGAGAGAATCCGGGGAGTCCAGAAAGAGGCGAGGAATAAAGTCAAGCCAAGATTAAACCATATAGGCAGGGTCCTAGAGAAACATAAGGGTGAGTTTAACAGGCCACAAAGGCCGTAAGAAATCTTTGGGGGCACAAGACATGGGGCTCAGTGAGCCAAACAAAGAAAAGGTACAACTAGGGAGGGGATCGGAAAGTGGCTAAAGGCAAGTGGCGTGACAAGAGGCCGAGAGTTTTGAATGCAAAGTTCAAAGCCAAGAGCTAAGAGGTATAGAGAATGGAGGATGGGGCCTCATGGAAATAGCCTTAGTCTTGAGCCTAGAGTCCACAACGTATAGCTTATACTTGAAATCATAGAGCACAGAGCTTGAAGCTGAGAGGCTAGGAGCTTAGAACCAAGATTCGAGAGCCAAGAGCCGAGAAAAGGGCCAAAACCAAAGAACAAAAGGTCGGGAGGCAAGAGCGTTGAGCCGTGGATGAAGGGCAAAGGAAGGACGTGTGAAAGCTTAATGGGGTTGGAACAACAAGGAAGCCACCAAAAGGGCATAGCTAACAATGCAACAAGGTGGATAGGCAAGAGCGGCCGGAGTGTTCAAAACAATAACGGCATTTCAAGATACCCACAAAAGGGCTGAAGCCAAGGACAACAATGAGAGTTTCGGTTGATAACACCAACGATGAAGGCAATGGAAACCGTAGTGAGAGTAGACACGGAAGCAAATAAGGCAGAGCTCACGAGCTTGTTCAAGGGTTTCATTCCATGTTCAATGCAGCGGTTGAAAGGTTTCTTGAGCTACTTTGACAAATCTCATGAACCCCGAATGAAACCTCAAAACCCCCGTCAAACCAACGAGGGACCTCCCAAATTGGCAAATAGAAGCATGGCATCGTATCACGGAAACAACCAAAATACCAAACTGCTCCACCAAGCCCCATTCTCTTGCTCTCGCCATCTGTCTATACAACGTCAAGTTTTGACACATGGAAGAACAAAGTATGCCTTCTTCTTCTCAAGAATACTCAATTGACTCTAATCTTGTGAAAAGTAAGAGGTCCCGTTTTCAACTATGAACCTCCTTCCTTTTCGACCTGTGTGAAACTTCGTATCAAAGTGCATCGGTTTGGGCCAGAAACGATACTTATCTTTATGGCACGCGAGACTTGCACGTGTCTTCAAGTGCATCTCCACCGATGAGAATGTTGTAGACCTTACGACAAATTTGATGCATAGAGCGAGCGCACCCAACAATAGCAGCGGTAGATTGTGAAAACATCGGCGATGGCCAAAGGCACTCCACGAAGGACCTTCAACCTCATCGAGGGGGAGGATCGAATGATAGGTGGCAGCTTGATAGTCACAAACAATCTTAAGCTGGCCATGCCCAACATGCCATTCTCGCCTGCACCACCGACAGATATGACTCCATCATCGACGCGTGATAAAATCGCGGAGTTGACGAGCCGGCTGGCGTAGATGGAAGCGGTTCAACGCACGCTCATAAAAAAACTATAGCAGTACGCCGCTGAAATCCATGACTCGAGATCACGAGAGGCGGTACTCACCAATCAACTCTACATCGGTGAATCCTCAATTTGTCCAAGGCTTCCTAAACCCTTCGATCCTGCAAATTCCAAAGGACCGTCGGTGAAGAGCTTTCTCACGAGTCTGATGTTTGCAATCTAAAACATCACCAACAATTTGCTACGGGTCATTCTAGCCGCTGACTGCATCAAGTTCGCGGATTTGAATTCCAAGTTCAACGAGTCATGATGTTAGTGCCCCAACTATCAATTGCAATAGAGCAATGGCCATCGATTGCAGAACTTGGAGAACTCGACTTCGATGGAAGTCAATGCAGTTGAGCAAAAGGGAGATCAACAGACCTGCTATAGTTGTGAAAATATTGGACACATCTTGAGGAGCTACTCTAAGCAAAACCAGAGGGGTGGAGAGCAACAGAAAAAGCAACAAGGAGGGGAGTCAAGAAACAGTCGAGGGTTCCTGCCCTCAGAAGTAGACGGCGAACCTCGTGCCGCTGTCAAGAAACGTTTTCCAAACAATTGCCCATCTAGACAACTACGTTTGCCTAATAAAAGGGTACGTGAGATTCAAAAGTTCGTCAAGGGATACGAGGATGAGCAGCAAAGCGATACTGCTAAGGGTACAACTGAGGGGTCACAAAAGTTGAAAATCTTTGTCGGCATTACTTGATCAAGGTGCATCTCATAGTTTTGTATCTTATCAACTCCTGAAAAAGCTGGGTTTAAAACTTGAACCCAGGGCCCTCAAAGGAAAAACCGTTAATACATGACTTCACATCCGCCCGCTAAAGAATTCATTATGACTAAAGATTGAGGATCTACAGGGCGTAACTGTCCAGAGATCGTACCCTATGAGCGACTACAATGTGATTCACTGGCAAGATTTTGTGCAAAGGAAAAACCCGCAAGTCCACTTGAGCAATGGGGTTGTCTATATCAAACACGACAGACAATACATCCGTTGCTTGCTCTAGAGCCAAAGTTGGACCGACATGCAACAAGCCACGGTAGGGCATCAAAAAGCAACACAATAGTTGTGGTACTAACCGCAATAGTACAACCGCCACCAGCAATGCTAATCTCACTTGACGTGGCAAAAATATTTATGAGGACAGGGGCCTTTGCGTGGTTGGTTCACGTTGATTTGAGTAGTGCATGGAACAAATACGTTGCTTTAGCTAATGCAACAGCATCATCAACCTCATCGGCGGCAACATTTGCTCCACTCATAAAAGAGTTTGAAGAAGTTTTTCCCGATGAACTACCAAGCGAGCTCCCTACCAAATGTTACATCGACCACCAAATTGAGCTCAAACCCAGCTGCAGATTGACCATCAAGGATACCTAATAGATGTGTGATAACGAAGAAAAAACTGGAGGACATGCAGGCTCAAGGGTTCATCCACCTATCCGTTTCTTAGTACGCCGCTTTAGTACTGTTCATAAAAATAAAAGTTGACAAAATGCGGATGGCGTGAACAATGCTGCATTAAACGACATCACGATCAAGAACCGCTGCCCTCTACCTCAGGCAGACGAGCTTTTTCACCAACTACGTGAAGCATGAGTCTTTAGCAAAATTGATCTACGGAGCGACTACCACCAAATCAGCATCACTGATAGGGATATTGTACAAACTGCCTACGTGACACGTTACGGGCACTTTGATTTTGCGCTTACACCGTTAAGGCCGACAAATGCCCATGCGACATTCATGGTAGCGAGGAACAACAGTTTTTTCCCATACATTGAAGCATCTGTTGTGGTGTACCTTGACGACATCCTCGTGTATGGCCAAACCCTTGAGGAATCTCAACACCATCTTTGACAGGAGCTCGAGGTCCTCCAAAGGGAGAAGATCTATAAGAATCTCACAAAGTGTGACTTCGATCAACAGTCAATTGAGTTCGTTTGCCACATCATCGATAGCGGATGGATATCCATCAATGAAAAAACAACATCCTCGGTGGGGAATGGAGCAATCCCGACAAAAGTACGCAATGTACAAGGTTTCCTTGGATGTTTCAACTGTTATTGAAGGTTTTTGTGAGGGAATATGCTCGAGTGTCAGTGCCTTCTTCTGCCCTCACCCACAAAAATTGCAAATGGAATTGGGGAGACAAAATAAGAAGCTTTTATGTCCTTACACAAAGCTCTAACGTCAACGTCGACTGTCAGTTTGGTAGATCTAACGGCCGACTACATCATGGGCACGGATGCCTCCGATCGTGCAATTAGGGTTGTCCTTCAACAAGACCACGACGAAGGAGAACATCCCATCACGTACATGTCAAAGAATCTTCATGGGCCAGAGCTCAACTACGTCGTCCACAAGAAAGAGATGCTTGCATGTATTCACGGCTTCAAAACGTGGTGCTGTTATTTGGAGTGTTGCAAATGTGTGGTTCGAACAGACCACCAAACTTACCGAAACCTACTCGCGACGTTACTTGACTCTTGGAGACTACGTGCGACGATCTCTTGAGCAACTTAAACACATCTTGCAAACACCGCATTGAACCTCGAAACCCTCGTCAAAATAGAGAGGGACATTTTGATGTAGCGAATCGAAACACAACGTTGTGTCACGCGAACTGCCAAAATACCAAACGGCTTGACCAAGCCCCATTCTCTTGCTCTTGCCATTTCTATATACACTATCAAGTTTTGACACTTGGAACAACAAAGCATGCTTTCCACTTCTAAAAAAAACTAACTGACTCCAATCTTGTGAAGAGCAGTTAGTCCCATTTTCAATTGTGAACCACCTCATTTACAACCGGTGTAGCACTTGGTATTAGAGCGCATCGACCCGGGCTGGATACGAGACTGACTTTCACAACACGCAAGAGTTGCACGTGTCTTCAGATGCATCTCTGTCGATAAAAAGGTTGTAGACCTCGTGACAAAGTTGGTGCACGGAGCGAGCGCACCTAGCGACAACAGCGGTAACCGGCACAGACACCAACAATGGCCAACGACAATCTACAAAGGACCTTCAACCTCATCCAGGGGAAGGATCGGATGACAGCTGGTACCTCGATAGCCACAACCAATCTGGATCTGGGCATGCACAACATGCCATTCCCGCCTGCACCACCGACCAATGGGACTCCGTCATCGACAATTGACAGAATCGCGGAGTTGACGGACCGGCTGGCGCAGATGGAAGCCTTTCAACGCATGCTTAAACAACAATTGTAGCAGCACGCCACTAAAATCCGTGACTTGAGATTACAAGAAGCTCTACTCGCTGATTGACTCCACATCGACGGATCCTCAATTCGTGAAGGGCTTCCTGAGCAGTTCGAACCTGCAAACTCCAAAGGAACGACGGTCAGGATCTTCCTAACGAGTTGGGAGGTGTACTTCACCGCTGTTGGGGTTCACTCCGATGAGCTGCAGATGAACCTCGCAACCTCGCTTCTGTGGGACATGGCTTTAATAGTGGGTCGATCTCATGGCCATCTAATGGCTGCAGGCAGCCGAAGGCGCAAGCATATCATCTCTCGAGCGGGTTCACCCGACCTGGAAATAATCAATTACTTCCCCATCCAACGGGCACGAGTTCACCCAAGCACTTGTTTCTTTCTCTCGCAAACCGAGTGAGAAAATGGAGGTTTGCTACCACTTAGAGTGACTAAAACAGTTGTCCAGTGTTGTAGAGTGCACGCAAAGTTTTCAACTGTGAACCACCTCATTTCCCACCGGTGTAATACTAAAACTAGGTTCTGGATTGTGAATTTTTTACGTAGATAAAATTGCAATACGTGTTGGATAGAAGATACATGCACAAGATAACAAATTCTTTGTCTCTTATTCTTTTTCACATAGGTATGTTTGGTCTCTTTCTCTCCCTTCCTTTGGCTCTTTCTCTTTCTGTTTTTGCCTCTTCATCTCTTTTTCTTTAAATCTCCCTATGCTCTCTTTGTATCAATTCACAAATGACAGGTAAGATTATCATTGAAAGACTCCTTTATGCAAGACTTCTTTTGTGGACAAAGATTCACCAATATCTACTATCAATGGCCAGTATTGGCATCAGTGGTTGAAATGTGGGAGGGGGATAACAAATCCGTTTATGTTACCACATAAGGGTGTGATCAAGAGGAGGGGGGAGCACATGCGATGGCAAAAAATGCCGCATATTACCTTGCTTTTGTTCTGCTACAGTATTCATGTAGGATGGATGTCACAAAAACAATGTATACAAACAAAGGAAACCCCCCCTCCACCTTAGCGGATATTGCCGCTGTTGACCCTTGATTTCCAATGTTAGTGATGTTGACAACGTCGATGATGCGTGTCGTGGGTTTCCATGAAGTTGTGTGACAAGCCACATACAAATGTATCATATGGCAAAAATACTGACGTATAAAGAAAACTTGAATGCATAGCTTATCCAATAGCACAAAATTGTTGCATGTCATTTGACGTGTTTCATTGTTTTATAACAGTTCAATGCTTTGAAAAGTTTTAAATGGCCCTCAAAGGAGACGACTTTCAATCCTCAGCACTCTCCTCTTACCGTTAAAAAGGTCTTATGAAAAATGTTTTGATGGAATTTGGAAAGGAACTCATCCAGTCGACCGTCTGATAATGTTTGTCAGCCTTTGCCACTAGTGTTTTAGCTAAACAAGTACTAGACGGGCTTGTTGGGTGATCAGAGCTTGCCCGTTATTGTGGATTTCTCTGTACCATACTCACTAGACCCTCCTTTCCATGCTCACCCGAATGGAAGACTTGCCTCCAATTTTGCCGAGATAAAATGTTGTTTGAACATTGAATACACATTTAACATTGAGTTTTAAAACAAAATACGTTTCATACACATTTAAGTTGAATAAGTGCTCATTTTCTTTGCATAAGTGGATGAGGTGCACATCATCTCTTGTGCCCTAAGAAATGTGGGTAAGGTATGCACTGTTTATTTTTTCTGCAAAAAGTGGAAAGGAGAACATTCACGGGTATGAACATTGGGCATAGTTGATTTAGGCCGTAAAGTGTTCACATAACGATAGTTTAAATGGGATGAATAAAACATTTGTAACCTTTGTTTTAAACTAATGTGGTATGTATATCTCTCCATTCATTTTAATTTCGTAAAGGATTAGATTATTTGTATGTCAATAAGTTAAAAAACGTTTATTAAAAGTAAACAAATTGATAAATTCATACATGAATTTCATGAGTAGATGTTTACTTGTTTGATGGGAGGAGCACAAAGGATGGGGAATGACGGGTGGAAGGAAAATTTTGAAGGGATGTTCAGGCATACAAAGGTAGTGGAAGAGAGCAAAAACATGTGCATGGGAGGCTGAAAGGGAAAATGGGAAAAACAGAGAAAAGAGAGAGAAGAAGCGGGGGAGGGGGCTAGAAAAGCAAGAAAACCAATCAAAGGAGAAGACGAGGATACACAGGTAAATGATAGCCAAGATGTGTGGAACCAAGGAAGACATTGGGTGGAGGGAGGGGGATCATGATGTTAATGAAGGAGAACAAAATGTGCAAGAGCTGAAAGTGTGTGGATGGAGATGAAATTCAAGAGTGCAAGAGGGTGGAGAGGGATAAGGTGGGTAGACCAAGGAGGAGTCAAGAGGGCGGGCCAAAATTGGGAAAGGTAGATAAGAGGATGGGCACTCATGGGTGTAGGTAGTGGGTACGAGGGGAAACACGCGTATATGGGGTGAGGGAGAGGGAGGGATTGGGGTCAAGAGATATCAAGAAAGAGAGAAAGAGAGAGAGGGACTGAGAAGGAGAGAGAGAGATAGAGATAGAGAGAGAAAGAGAGGGAGGGAGAGGAGAGGGAGAGAGAGAGGGAGAGAGACAGAGAGAGAAAGAGAGGTAGAGAGGGATGACAAAGAGAGAGAGGGAGAGAGAGATATTTACTTATAAAAAGAGGGGAAAGAAGAGGAGTGGAAAAGAGAGGACCAAAAAAGGTGAGATTGATATTGAATCTAGCAATGAATAAAATAAAAAGGGTGTTGGAGGAAGTAAATGAGTGCCATGGTAGGAGAGGTGAGGACGCAAAAATGTTTGACATGCTTGCTAAGCGTAGATGAATGCAAAAAATTGACACAAAAGAGTAAACACAAGACGTTCTAATGCCCATTAAGGGCAACATTGTTGACCTCCTTGACTTGGTGTGTTTGCTCGAAATTGTGGGCCGAGTTGAAAACAAGGGCAAGGGAAAAAGTGATAGCAACATATAACCACATTTAAAAAAAGGAATGAGTGTTTGATTATAAAGTCAATTTTGAAAAACCAAAGTTTAACCTGGCATTGTACTCTCCTTAACTTAACACATGAAAGAATGAGACATACACTTTCCACGAGGAAGACGTAATGGATTTAATGTGACAAGGACAATAACCTGCACATCGTGACTAAGCGTTGTGGGTAGGTAGGCTTAGGCCTTACTAGGCTTGTAGCATGAGGAGGTGTCTAAGGTCTTCTAGAGGACCTTCTTCCCAAGATGTATCTGGCCACAATTCAGCATGCTTCACATCTCGCCACCTCAAAGGGCTACATGGCCAGCTTGAGATAAAGGACAATGGCTATTGAGATCAAGGGATCTCAGTGATATGTGAAGAGGGGTAAGATGCGGGCATTACAGCTATGATTTTTATGAAACGAATGTATCCATGAGAACCTCTAGGATTCATGAGCCACAAATACGATGAAACCTCATTTTGCACATGAGGAGCCTTTAACGAGCAAGTAAGAGAGTCAACTTGTTAGGGCCACAACATACATGACAAATTCCTTACCCGTGAAACTATGTATCAACAATTGTACAAAGCAGTGAACAAACTAGTGAACATGCACGGTTTGTAGAATCAACTGAACATCAATTACAACCAATCATAGTTTTCATTTTACATAAGAAATGTACATCTGGGCTTTTCTAGATGCATTCCTGTGGATGTTTTATGGAAACATTTTGCATACAGCAATACATTTTGAGATACATTGATTGAGAAATGTTTGAAATGGAGGTGATTAACTATATCTTGTTTACAAGAGGAGATGATCTTGACATATCTCATAAAATGAATAGGACTGATATTTCATGTCAAAACCTTTTAGCACTTGCATCTGGAAGCACCTTTTGAAAAGGTTTTGCCGATTTTTCCTCGGAGACCCTTGTAAGCCAGGTAGTATTCCACTTCCTTGGGAAGGAGGAAGCCATGATTGCATGGAGGCCACTCCACCCAAAAGAGGGTCCTGGACCATTACCCCTTATCAAGGACCTTGATGACAGTGAGGTGTTGCCCCTTGCGTGGGCTAGAAGGAGAGGTGGAGCTCCATGCTTAGGCTCTTTTACATTGTTTCTTTCATGTACCATGCTTGTGCATTGGATATCAAGTAAGATTCATTTCCCTTTGAAACTCAGATTTTCTCAATCCCATTTGCTAATCAGTATACTAATGTACTGTATGAAAGAATTTCTTGTACAAGGAAGGAACCTAGTCCTTGGTAGGAATCCTACATCTCAACATGGTATTAAAGCACTATGCTTTAAGTTCAGCTAATCAGGTAAAAGCTACAGCAAAAAAGAGATAGGTGAAGCCATCCTTAACCATCTCTTTGTACGCTTGAGGAGGAGCAAGGCTCCCCTTCTCATATGCTTGAAGTGCAGGTGGCCTTAATGACACTAGATGTGCACAAGATAAGAAAGTTAAGAGATAAAGTGAAACAATGATGCCGAAGATGAGAGGGCTGGTTCTTTTTGTCTTGATGGGAACTCTGTTTTCCATTATCTGCGTATGGGTCATTATCAAGGAGGCCATGATGTAGACCATGCAAAACACCAAGAAGTTGAAGCATGATGCTTTGGGGATGAGGCGTTATGCATGGAACATCACAAAGCCAAAGTTCATCAAGTTGTCAAGTAGAAGAGGGAGGCATTTAGGCAGAATATTGGACATTAAAAGATTCTTCATCAACTAGAGGAGCTTACACACGTCGCCTAAGCATCTCAAGTGCAACAGTTGGTGAATTCAAATGCGGATAAGGCTACAAAAATACTACTTCAACAAACATTTGCATGGTTTCAATAACACCAATAGCATAACACTAGCAAACTTAACAAAACAACATCAAATGTAATGAAATCAAGCATGTCAAGCAACATTTTTTTTATATGTGGAATTGAGCTAGATACTCAAAGGAGGAAGGTGGGAAGAGGATGNTATGCATGGAACATCAGAAAGCCAAAGTTCATCAAGTTGTCAAGTAGAAGAGGGAGGCATTAAGGCAGAATATTGGACATTAAAAGATTCTTCATCAACTAGAGGAGCTTACACACGTCGCCTAAGCATCTCAAGTGCAACAGTTGGTGAATTCAAATGCGGATAAGGCTACAAAAATACTACTTCAACAAACATTTGCATGGTTTCAATAACACCAATAGCATAACACTAGCAAACTTAACAAAACAACATCAAATGTAATGAAATCAAGCATGTCAAGCAACATTTTTTTATATGTGGAATTGAGCAAAATACTCAAAGGAGGAAGGTGGGAAGAGGATGTAAATCAAGGGAAAGAGGATGTAGGAGGGCTTGAAATGGGCGGAGGGAGGGGGAAGTCAAAAGAGTAAGAGGGAGGAGAGGGGAAACATTGGAAGAGCAAGGGGGAGTTTAAAGGGGGGCAGAAGTGGGAATGGTCGAGAAGAGGATGGAGAAGCATGAGTTTAAGAAGAGGGCGAGGGGAAATGGGTGGGAGTGGGGAGAGGGGAAGAAAGGGAGTGAGATGAAGAGATGATAAAAGATACAAAGATGGATATATATGTAGAGAGAGAGGGAAAAGAGGAGCGGAAAGGGAGAGGATTGAAGGGAAGTGATGATGAAGATGACACCGACAGTAATACGTGCACATGGGTGTGGGTGGAACCGGATGAGTGCCATTCTTGGATGGGTTACGGATGCATAAACACGAAACACACTTGCTAAGCGCAAAGGAGTGCCGTGGATGGACAAGAAAGGGGACATGAAAAAACTCCACTGCAGATACAGGGCAAGATCAATGAAATCCATCACTCGATGTGTTTACCAGAAACGGAGGGCGACATAAAAATCAAGGGCAAGGGCTAAAGTGACTGCAACAAGGAAAAACAAAATGAAAAATGGAGACATGAGTGGTGGAGTGGGAAGCAAAAGTGTAACCTGGAAATGATGTCATTTTGAACTTAACACATGATAGAATAAGAAAAAAAATCTGTATGGAGAAATGAATATTGCAAGGCTGATCGTTAACTCTTTCAAAATGTGTCCACCCATTGCCATGATTTCTTGACATGTCAAAGATTAAGCACCTTTGGATTTTTTTTTATTTTGGACATTCATTGAAACAGGTGATTAGAAGGGTATTCTGGTAGATGTCGTTGGCATTCATACAAGGGCTTGTCTCATAATCTTTCCAAAACCCCAACCTTATTTTCTACTTAACAAACACTTACCTACTTCAATAGAAACAATCTTGTAAGTCATCGTAAGAAAATATCCATCTGAAACATTGATTTAGAAACAATTCATTCACTCCATTAACAGTATTGAAAGCGTAGATGCTTTTTCTTAAAGCGTAGAAATGAAAACCCTTCCATACATCCATTTTGTGTTATCCCATCCTTAAAAACCATTTTAGCAAGAGAAAGGGGAATGTTTTATTCCAGGAAACGTTTTTCTAGGTACATAGATATATCCTCATCTCTTACCTTTTCCCCTTTATTTATGGTTTTCAGTCCCTATCTCTACTTTTTAATCCCTCTCTTTGTCCTTCTCTCTTGATGGAATGAATACATGCAGATGTATCTGTTTTCAAAAATCCTTGTTTTTCTCTCAAACAATATCTCTCTCTCTCTCTCTCTCTATATACATATATATATATACATCTCTCATGTTATGTAGATACATAAACATATGTGTATATGTATATATCTCTCTTCACCTTTGCTCTACTCTCTCGCAGTCTCTCTCTCTCTCTCTATCTCTATGTGTCTCTTTTCATCTTTTTTTCTCTCAATTGTACTCTCTCTCTCTCTCTCTTTATCTGTCTCTCTCTCTCTCCTTCTCTCTCTCTCTCTCTCTCCCTCTCTCTCTCTCTATCTCTATCTTTTATGCTTCTGTCTCTTGTTTGAAACTCTTTGCCTGTGAACCTTTGTGATTCTTTGGTTTCTATCACACACTCTTGGTTTTCAACTGTTTCGTGATTTAAATTAATTTTAACATAAATCTATCTATTATTGAGTTTCATTATAGTCTATGAACAACTCATGTATATGAATGTTTGTGCTAGAATCTCTCTCTCTCTCTCTCTCTCTCTCTCTCCTTCTATCTCTCTCTCTATCTATCTCTCTCTCTCTCTCTCTCTCTCTCTCTCTCC
>SZWC01006567.1:1351-15463 GCA_023375785.1 Penium margaritaceum
CCGACGCTTCCGACTCGCGAGTCCGAGTCGAGTCTGAGGCCCAGACTCGGACTCGCGAGTCTCGAACTAGACTCGGACTCGCGAGTCTGACTCGCGAGTCCTGGGTTTTGGCTTACAGCCTTAACGCCGTGTCATTACGTATTGAAGGTCTGTGTTCTTTGTTGTTGACAGCCAGTGTTTCCAAACCATTTTCAGCCCCCTCTTACTATATGTGACCTGGTTGTGAGTTGGAAATGTTGACCATAGGAAGTGTAGTTATTTGTCTAATGTCAGTCACATATGCATACTTTGGTTGGTCACATTGCATTGTAGCCACACTGTGCCACTACATATTGAAGGTATTTGTACTTGCTAGTTGATAACTAGTATTCACAACCCATTGCATTCCACCCTGACCATTTGTGACTCGTGTTATGAGTTGTCAAGGTTTACCACACTTAGGGCCGTGGTAAAGGACATATGCCTACTTTGGTTGGTCATCGTGCATGGTATCCACACCGTCCCACAATGTATTGAAGCTCCTTGTGCTTGCTATTTGATACTTGGTGTTCCCTAACCATTGTTTTCCTCTCTGACCATTTGTGACTCGTATTACGAGTTGTCAATGTTGACCACACATAGCGGGTTCCTTTGCTCAACGGCAGTACATATGCCTGCTTTGGTCAGTCATTGTGCATGGTTGCCACGCTGTGCTACTAGTGACTGATTGTTGTTGTACTTTCTCGTTGAGAACTGATATTCCCATAACATTGTTTCCTCCCCTGACCGTTTTCGTCTCGTGTTATGGTTGGTCAACGTTGAGCACCCATATTGAAATTCCATGGTCATGGTCAGTGACATATGCCTAGTTTGGTTGTTTGGTGTGCATGTTAGCCACACCGTGCCAGTACTTATTGAAGTTCTTTGTTCTTCTAGTCAAAACATAGGGTTCCGAAACCATTGTCTCTCCCTTTGACCATTTGTGACTCGTGTTATGAGTTGTCAATGTTGACAACACATAATGGACTTCTTCGTTCATACTCAGTGACATATGCATCCTTTGGTTGGTCACTGTGCACGCTAGCCACACCATGCGACTACTTGTTGAAAATATTTTGACTTGCTAGTTGATAACTAGTGTTCCCAACCCATGGTTTCCCCCATTGACCATGTGTGACTCGTGTTATGAGTTTTCAACGTTGACCACACACTGTGAAATCCTTTTGGTCGTTATTTGTGACACATGCCTCCTTTGGTTTGTCACTGTAAATGGTTACCACGCTGTGTCATTACGTATCAAAGGTCTTTGTCCTCTCTTGTTGACAGCTAGTGTTCCCAAACTATTGTTAGCCCCCTCTGACTATCTGTGACCCGTGTTGTGAGTTCTACATGGTGACAACATGAAGTGAAATTCTTTGTTCATGGTCAGTGACATATGCATACTTTGGTTGGTCACTTTGCATTGTAACCACACTGTGCCACTACATATTGAAGGTATTTGTACTTGCTAGTCGATAACTAGTATTCACAACCCATTATCTTCCATCCTGACCATTTGTGACTCGTGTTATGAGTTGTCAAGGTTTACCACACTTAGTGGCATTATTTGGTCATGGTGAGTGACATATGCCTACTTTGGTTGGTCATCGTGCATGGTATCCACACTGTGCCATAACGTATTGAAGCTCCTTGTGCTTGCTATTTGATACTTGGTATTTCCAAACCATTGTTTCCCCCTCTGACCATTCGTGGCTTGTGTTATGAGTTGTCAACGTTGACCACACACAGCGGATTTCTTTGGTCAAGGCGAAACATATGCCTACTTTGGCCGGTCATTGTGCATGGTAGCCACACTGTGCTACTACTGACTGAAGTTCATTGTACTTGCTCGTTGAGAACTGATATTCCCATAGCATTGTTTCCTCCCCTGATCGTTTTTGACTCGTGTTATGGTTGGTCAACGTTGACCACCCATATTGAAATTCTCTCGTCATGGTCCGTGACATATGCCTAGTTTGGTTGTTTGGTGTGCATATGAGCCACACCGTGCCACTACGTATTGAAGTTCCTTGTCCTTTCTAGTCGATACGTAGGGTTCCCAAACCATTGTCTCTCCCTCTCACCATTTGTGCCTCGTGTTATGAGTTTTCAATATTGACCACACACTGTGAAACTCGTTTTGTCATGGTTAGTGACATATGCCTACTTTGGTTTGTCACTGTACATGGTTACCACGCCACGTCACTACATATTAAAGGTATTTGTGCTTTCTGGTTAATAGCTATTCTTCCCAAACAATTGTTACCCCCCTTTGACTATATGTGACTCGTGTTGTGAGTTGTCAACACTGACCACATGAAGTGAAATTCGTTGGTCATGGTCAGTGACATTTGCATACATTGGTTGGTCACAATGCATGGTAGCCACGCTGTGCCTAGTTTGGTTGTTTGGTGTGCATATTAGCCACACCGTGCCACTACGTATTGAAGTTCCTTGTCCTTTCTAGTCGATACGTAGCGTTCCCAAACCATTGTCTCTCCCTCTGACCATTTGTGACTCGTGTTATGAGTTGTCAATGTTGACCACACATAATGGACTTCGTCATTCCTAGTCAGTGACATAAGCACCCTTTGGTTGGTCACTGTGCACGCTAGCCACACCGTGCCACTACTTGTTGAAAATCTTTCTACTTGCTAGTTGATAACTAGTGTTCCCAGCCCATTGTTTCCCCCACTGACCAGTTGTGACTCGTGTTATGAGTTTTGGATATTTACCACACACTGTGAAATCCGTTTGGTGATGGTTTGTGTCACATGCCTACTTTGGTTTGTTACTGTACACGGTTACCACGCCGTGTCATTGCGTATTGAAGGTCTTGGTGCGTTCTTGTTGACAGCCAGTGTTCCCAAGCCATTGTTAGCCCCTTCTCACTATCTGTGATCCGTGTTGTGAGTTGTAAATGTTGACCACATGAAGTGAAATTATTTGTTTATGGTCAGTCACATATGCATACTTTGGTTGGTCACAGTGCATTGTAGCCACACTGTGCCACTACATATTGAAGGTATTTGTACTTGCTAGACAATAACAAGTATGCAGAACCCATAATCTTCCACCTTGACCATTTGTGACTCGTGTTATGAGTTGTAAGGGCTTACCACACTTAGTGCAATTATTTGGTCATGGTCAGTGACATATGCCTACTTTGGTTGGTCATCGTGCATGCTATCCATACCGTGCCACAACACATTGAAGCTCCTTGTGCTTGCTATTTTATACTTGGTGTTCTTAAACCATTGTTTTCCCTTCTGACCATTTGTGACTCGTATTATGAGTTTTCAATGTTGACCACACACAGCGGGTTTCTTTGCTCATAGGCAGTACATATGCCTACTTTGGCCGGTCATTGTGCATGGTTGCCACGCCGTGCTACTACTGACTGAAGGTCGTTTTACTTTCTCGTTGAGAACTGATATTCCCATAGCATTTTTCCCTCCCCATACCATTTTTGTCTCGTGTTATGAATGGTCAACGTTGACCACCCACATTGAAATTCCCTGGTATTGGTCAGTGACATATGCCTAGTTTGGTAGTTTGGTGTGCATATTAGCCACACCGTGCCACTTGGTATTGGAGTTCTTTGTCCTTTCTAGTCAATACATAGGTTTCCCAAACCATTGTCTCTCATTCTGACTATTTGTGACTCGTGTTATGAGCTGTCAATGTTGACCACACATAGTGGACTTCTTCGTTCATAGTCAGTGACATATGCATCCTTTGGTTGGTCACTGTGTACGCTAGCCACACCATGCCACTACTTGCTGAAAATGTTTCGACTTGCTAGTTGATAACTAGTGTTCCCAACCCATGGTTTCCCCCATCGACCATTTGTGACTCGTGTTATGAGTTTTCAACATTGACCACACACCGTGAAATCCGTTTGGTCATGGTTTGTGACACATTCCTACTTTGGTTTGTCATTGTACATGGTTACCGCACTGTGTCATTACGTATCGAAGGTCTTTGTGCTTTCTTGTTGACAGCTAGTGTTCCCAACCCATTTTTGGCCCCCTCCGACTATCTGTGACCCGTGTTGTGAGTTGAAAATGTTGACCACATGAAGTGAAATTCTTTGTTCATGGTCAGTGACATATGCATACCTTGGTTGGTAACTGTGCATTGTAGCCACACTGTGCCACTACATATTGAAGGTTTTTGTACTTGCTAGTCAATAACTAGTATTCACAAATCATTATCTCCCACCCGGACCATTTGTGACTCGTGTTATGAGTTGTCAAGGTTTACCACACTTAGTGCCATTATTTGGTTATGATCAGTGACATTTGCCTACTTTGGTTGGTCATCGTGCATTGCATCCACACTGTGCCACAACGTATTGAAGCTCCTTGTGCTTGCTATTTGATACTCAGTGTTCCCAAACCATTGTTTCCCCCTCTGACCATTTGTGACTCGTATTATGAGTTGTCCACGTTGACCACATACAACGGATTTCTTTGGTCAAAGGCAGTACATATACCTACTTTGGTCTGTCATTGTGCATGGTAGCCACACCGTGCTACTACTGACTGCAGGTTGTTGTACTTGCTAGTTGAGAACTGATATTCCCATAGCATTGTTTCCTCCCCTGACCGTTTGTGACTCGTGTTATGGTTGGTCAACGTTGTCCACCCATATTGAAATTATCTGATCATAGTCAGTGACATATGCCTAGTTTGGTTGTTTGGTGTGCATAGTAGCCACACCGTGCCACTGCGTATTGAAGTTCTTTGTCCTTTCTAGTTGATACAAGGGGTTCCCAAACCATTGTCTCTCCCTCTGACCATTTGTGACTCGTGTTATGAGATGTCCATGTTGACCACACATAGTGGACTTCATCAATCATAGTCAGTGACATATGCATCCTTTGGTTGGTCACTGTGCACGCTAGCCACACCGTGCGACTACTTGTTCAGAATATTTCTACTTGCTAGTTGATAACTAGTGTTCCCAACCCATGGTCTCCCCCACTGACCATTTGTGACTCATGTTATGAGTTCTCAACGTTGACCACACACTGTTAAATCCATTTGCTCATGGTTTGTGACACTTGCCTACTTTGGTTTGTCACTGTTTATTGTTACCTCGCCATGTCATTACGTATCGAATGTCTTTGTGCTTTCTTGTTGACAGATATTGTTCCCAAACCATTGGTACCCCCTCTGAGCATCAGTGACTTGTGTTGTGAGTTGTCAACGCTGACCATTTGAAGGGAAATTCCTTATTCATGGTCAGTGACATATGCATACTTTGGTTGGTCACTGTGCATTGTAGCCACACTGTGCCACTACATATTTAAGGTATTTGTACTTGCTAGTCAATAACTAGTATTCACAAACCATTATCTTCCCTCCTGAGCATTTGTGACTCGTGTTATGGGTTGTCAAGATTTACCACACTTAGTGCCATTATTTGGTCATGGTCAGTGACATATGCCTACTTTGGTTGGTCATCGTGCATTGTATCCACACCATGCCACAACCTATTGAAGCTCCTTGTGCTTGCTTTTTGATACTTGGTGTACACAAACCTTTGTTTCCCCCTCTGACCATTTGTGACTCGTATTAGGAGTTGTCAATGTTGACAACACACAGAAGATTTCTTTGGTCAAAGGCAGTACATATGCCTACTTTGGTCGTTCATTGTGCATGGTAGCCACACCGTGCTACTACTGACTGAAGGTCGTTGTACTTGCTAGTTGAGAACTGATATTCCCATATCATTGTTTCCTCCCCTGGCCGTTTTTGACTCGTGTTATGGTTGGTCAACGTTGACCACCCATATTGAAATTATCTGGTCATGGTCAGTGACATATGCCTAGTTTGGTTGTTTGGTGTGCATATTAGCCACACCGTGCCCCTGCATATTCAAATTCCATGTCCTTTCTAGTCAATACATAGGGTTCCAAAACCATTGTCTCTCCCTCTGACCATTTGTGACTTGTGTTATGAGTTGTCAATGTTGACAACACATAATGGACTTTCTCCGTCATAGTCAGTGACATATGCATCCTTTCGTTGGTCACTATACACGCTAGCCACACCATGCCACTACTTGTTGAAAATCTTTCTACTTGCTAGTTGATAACCAGTGTTCCCAACCCATGGTTTCCCCCACTGACCAGTTGTGACTCGTGTTATGAGTTTTCAACGTTGACCACACACTGTGAAATCCGTTTGGTCATGGTCTGTGACACATGCCTACTTTGGTTTGTTACAGTTTATGGTTACCACGCCGTGTCATTACGTATCTTAGGTCTTTGCGCTTTCTTCTTGACAGCCAGTGTTCCCAAACCATTGTTAGCCCCCTCTGGTTATCTGTGACGCGTGTTGTGGGTTGTAAATGTGGACCACATGAGGTGAACTTCTTTGTTCATGGTCAGTCACATATGCATATGTTGGTTGGTCACAGTGCATTGTACCCACTCTGTGCCACTACATATTGAAGGTATTTGTACTTGCTAGTCGATAACCAGTATTCACAAACCATTATATTCGAACCTGACCATTTGTGACTCGTGTTATGAGATGTCAAGGTTTACCACACATACTGCAATTATATGGTCATGATCAGTGACATATGCCTACTTTGGTTGGTCATCGTGCAAGGTATCCAAACTGTGCCACAACATATTGAAGCTCCTTGTGCTTGCTATTTGATACTAGGTGTTCCCAACCCATTGTTCCCCCCCTCTGACAATTTGTGACTCGTATTATGAGTTGTCAACGTTGACCACACACAGCGGATTTCTTTGGTCAAAGGCAGTACATATGCCTACTTTGGTCGGTCATTGTGCATGGTAGCAACACCGTGCTACTACTGACTGAAGTTCGTTGTACTTGCTAGTTTAGAACTGATATTCCCATAGCATTGTTTCCTCACCTGACCGTTTGTGAATCGTGTTATGGTTGGTCAACGCTGACCGCCCATATTGAAATTATCTGGTCATGGTCAGTGACATATGCCTAGTTTGGTTGTTTGGCGTGCATAGTAGCCACACCGTGCAACTGCCTATTGAAGTTCTTTGTCCTTTCTAATTGATACATAGGGTTCCCAAACCATTGTCTCTCCCTCTGACCATTTGTGACACGTGTTATGAGTTGTCAATGTTGACCACACATAGTGGACTTCTTCGGTCATAGTCAGTGACATATGCATCCTTTGGTTGGTCACTGTGCACGCTGGCCACACCGTGCCACTACTTGTTGGAATTCTTTCTACTTCCTAGTTGATAACTAGTGTTCCCAACCCATGGTCTCCCCCACTGATTTTTTGTGACTCGTGGTATGAGTTTTCAACGTTGACCTCACACGGTGAAATCCGTTTGGTCATGGTTTGTGACACATGCCTACTTTGGTTTGTCACTATACATTGTTACCACGCTGTGTCATTACGTATCGAAGGTCTTTGTGCTTTCTTGTTGACAGCTAGTGTTCCCAAACCATTTTTACCCCCTCAGACTATAAATGACTCGTGTTGTGAGTTGTAAACGTTGACCACATGAAGTGAAATTCTTTGTTCATGGTCAGTGACATATGCATACTTTGGCTGGTCACTGTGCATTGTAGCCACACTGTGCCACTACACATTGAATGTATTTTTACTTGCTAGTCAATAACTAGTATTCACAAATCATTATCTTCCACCCTGACCATTTGTGACTCGTGCTATGAGTTGTCAAGGTTTACCACACTTACTGCCATTAGTTGGTCATGGTTGGTGACATATGCCTACTTTGGTTGCTCATCGTGCATGGTATCCACACCATGCCACAACGTATTGAAGCTCCTTGTGCTTGCTTTTTGATACTTGGTGTTCCCAAACCATTGTTTCCCCCTCTGACCATTTGTCACTTGTATTATGAGTTGTCAAAGTTGACCACACACATCAGATTTCTTTGGTCAAAGGCAGTACATATGCCTACTTTGGTCGTTCATTGTGCATGGTAGCGACACCGTGCTACTACTGACCGAAGGTTGTTGTACTTTCTCGTTGATAACTGAGATTCCCATAGCATTGTTTCCTCCCCTGACCGTTTTTGTCTCGTGTTATGGTGGGTCAACGTTGACCACCCATATTGAAATTCCCTGTTCATGGTCAGTGACATATGCCTAGTTTGGTTGTTAAGTGTACATATTAGCCACACCGTGCTACAACGTATTGAAGTTCTTTGTTCTTTATAGTTGATACAAAGGGTTCCCAAACCGTTGTCCCTCCCTCTGACCATTTGTGACTCGTGTTACGGGTTGTCAATGTTGACCACACATAGTGGACTTCTTCGTTCATAGTCAGTGACATATGCATCCTTTGGTTGGTAACTGTGCACGCTAGCCACACCATGCCACTACTTGTTGAAATTATTTCTACTTGCTAGTTGATAACTAGTGTTCCCAACCCATGGACTCCCCCACTGACCATTTGTGACTCGTGGTATGAGTTTTCAACCTTGACCACACACTGTGAAATCCTTTTGGTCATGGTTTGTTAAACATGCCTACTTTGGTTTATCAATGTACATTGTTACCACGCCATGTCATTACTCATGGAAGTTCTTTGTGCTTTCTTGTTGACAGCTAGTGTTCCCAAACCATTTTTACCCCCTCTGACTATCAGTGACTCGTGTTGTGAGTTGTAAATGTTGACCACATGAAGTGAAATTCTTTGTTCATGGTCAGTGACATATGCATACTTTGGTTGGTCACTTTGCATTGTAGCCACACACTGCCACTACATATTGAAGGTATTTGTACTTGCTAGTCAATAACTAGTATTCACAAATAATTATCTTCCACCCTGACCATTTGTGACTCGTGTTATGAGTTCTCAATGTTAACCACACTTAGTGCCATTATTTGGTCATAGTCAGTGACATATGCCTACTTTGGTTGGTCATCGTGCATGGTATCCACACTGTGCCACAACGTATTGAAGCTCCTTGTGCTTCCGATTTGATACTCGGTGTTCCCAACCAATTGTTTCCCCCTCAGACCATTTGTTACTCATATTATGAGTTGTCAATGTTGACCATACACAGCGTTTTTCTTTGGCCAAAGGCAGTACATATGCCTACTTTGGTCGTTCGTTGTGCATGGTAGCCACACCGTGCTACTACTCACTGAAGGACGTTGTACTTGCTAGTTGAGAAATGATATTCCCATAGCATTGTTTCCTCCCCTGACTGTTTGTGACTCGTGTTATGGTTGGTCAACGTTGACCACCCATACTGAAATCCTCTCGTCATGGTCGGTGACATATGCCTAGTTTGGTTGTTTGGTTTACACATTAGCCACACAGTGCCACTACGTATTTAAGTTCCTTGTCCTTTCTAGTCGATACATAGGGTTCCCAAACCATTGTATCTCCCTCTGACCATTTGGGACTCGTGTTATGAGTTGTCAATGTTGACCACACATAGTAGACTTCTTCGGTTATAGTCAGTGACATATGCATCCTTTGGTTGGTCACTGTGCACGCTAGCCACACCGTACCTCTACTTGTTGAAAATCTGTCTACTTGCTAGTTGATAACTAGTGCTCCCAACCCATGGTTTCCCCCACTGACCAGTTGTGACTCATGTTATGAGTTTTCAACGTTGACGACACACTGTGAAATCCATTTGGTCATGGTTTGTGACTCATGCCTACTTTGGTTTGTTACTGTACATGGTTACCACGCTGAGTCATTGCGTATCGAAGGTCTTTGTGATTTCTTCTTGACAGCCAGTGTTCCCAACCCATTGTTCGCCCCTTCTGACTATCTGTGACCCATGTTGTGAGTTGTAAGTGTTGACCACATGAAGTGGAATTCTTTGTTCATGGTCAGTCATATATGCATACTTTGGTTGGTCACAATGCATTGTAGCCATACTGTGGCACTACATAGTGATGGTATTTGTACTTACTAGTCGATAACTAGTACTCACAAACCATTACATTCCACCCTGACCATTTGTGACTCATGTTATGAGTTGTCAAGGTTTACCACACTTAGTGCCATGATTTGGTCATGGTCAGTGACAAATGCCTACTTTGGTTGGTCATCGTCCATGGTATCTACACCGTGCCACAGCGTATTGAAGCTCCTTATGCTTGCTATTTGACACTCAGTATTCCCAAACCATTGTTTTTCCCTCTGACCATTTCTGACACGTATTATGAGTTGTCAATGTTGACCACACATAGCAGGTTTCTTTGCTCAAAGGCAATACATATGCCTACTTTGGTTGGTCATTGTGCATGGTAGCCACACCGTGCTACTTCTGTCTGAAGGTCGTTGTACTTTCTCGTTGACAACTGATATTCCCATATCATTGTTTCCTCCCTTGACCGTATTCGTCTCGTGTTATGGTTGGTCAATGTTGACCACCCATATTGAAGTTATGTGGTCATGGTCAGTGACACATGCCTTGTTTGGTTGTTTGGTGTGCATAGTAGCCACACCGTGCCACTACGTATTGAAGTTCTTTGTCCTTCCTAGTTGATACATAGGGTTCCCAAACCATTGTCTATCCCTCTGACCATTTGTGACCCGTGTTATGAGCTGTCAATGTTGACCACACATAGTGGATTTCTTTGGTCATTGTGAGTAACATATGCATCCTTTGGTTGGTCACTGTGCACGCTAGCCACACCGTGCCACGACTTGTTGAAATCTTTCTCCTTGCTAGCTAATAAATAGTGTTCCCAACCCATGGTCTCCCCCACTGACCATTTGTTACTCGTGGTATGAGTTTTAAACATTGACCACACATTGTGCAATCTCTTTGGTCATGGTTTGTGACACATGCCTACTTTGGTTTCTCACTGTACATTGTTATCACGCCGTGTCATTACGTATCGAAGGTCTTTGTGCTTTCTTGTTGACAACTAGTGTTCCCAAACCATTGTTACCCCCTCTGACTATTAGAAGCTCGTGTTGTGAGTTGTAAATGTTGACCACATGAAGTGAAATTCTTTGTGCATGGTCAGTTACATATGCATACTTTGGTTGGTCACTGTGCATTGTACCCACACTGTGCCACTACATATTGAAGGTGTTTGTACTTGCTAGTCAATAACTAGTATGCACAAATAATCATCTTCCATCCTGACCATTTGTGACTCGTGTTTTGAGTTGTCAAGGTTTACCACACTTAGTGCGCTGATTTGGTCATGGTCAGTGACACATGCCTACTTTGGTTGGTCATCGTGCATGGTATCCACACCTTGCCACAACGAATTGAAGCTCCTTGTGCTTGCTATTTGATACTCGGTGTTTCCAAGCCATTGTTCGCCCCTCTTACCATTTGTGAATTTTATTATGAGTTGACTACGTTCACCACACACAGCGGATTTCATTGGTCAAAGGCAGTACATATGCCTACTTTGTTCGGTCATTGTGCATGGTAGCCACACCGTGCTACTATTTACTGAAGGTCGTTGTACTTGCTAGTTGAGAACTGATATTCCCATAGCATTGTTCTTTCCCTGACCGTTTGTGACTCGTGTTATGGTTGGTCAACGTTGACCACCCAGATTGAAATTATCTGGTCATGGTCAGTGACACATGCCTAGTTTAGTTGTTTGGTGTGCATAGTAGCTACAGTGTGCCACTGCGTATTGAAGTTCTTTGTCCTTTCTAGTTGATACATAGGGCTCCCAAACCATTGTCTCTCCCTCTGACCATTTGTGACTCGTGTTATGAGTTGTCAATGTTGACCACACATAGTGGACTTCTCGGTCATAGTCAGTGACATCTGCATCCTTTGGTTGGTCTATCATTAGTGACACCATGCCACTACTTGTAGTAAATCTTTCTTCTTGCTAGTTGATAAGTAGTGTTCCCAATCCATGGTCTCCCCCACACACCATTTGTGAATCGTGTTATGAGTTTTCAACGTTCACCACAGAGAGTGAAATTCGTTTGGTCATGGTTTGTTACACATGCCTACTTTGGTTTGTCACTGTACATGGTTACCACACCGTGTCATTGCGTATCGAAGGTCTTTGTACTTCCTTGTTGACAGCTAGTGTTCCAAAACCATTGTTACCCCCTCTGACTATCAGTTAGTCGTGTTGTGTGTTGTAAATGATGACCTCATGAAATGAAATTCTTTGTTCATGGTCAGTGACATATGCATACTTTGGTTGGTCACTGTACATTGTAGCCACACTATGCTGTCAACCGGCCTGAGGCAAACGGACTAGAAAACAGGGCCGACACAATAGCACCTGCCGTCCGCTCCTAGCATTTCAGCTAGGAGAAGATATCACCCTCAGGATCACGGTTCCACACTGAGCAGTTCCTAGGCAATCACTTGCTAGCAACTGTGTCCACTTAACACTTGGTCACTTTCGCGCGAGGTGCTAGTCAAAGACTAACTCCTGGGGCTTAGACCAACCAGTGTCTTCTTTATACTGTTCCTTAGTTGGACAACTCTGTGAGGAGCATCTAAGGCCAGATTGTGTAATTAGAATGAGGAATGAGCCTGGTACATATAGTCCTAGGCCTGGCTTCTAAGGTGTGTGGGCAGTGACACTTTTGGGGTGGTCACTCCAAACCACCGCACCAGTCCGCCAATTGGCGCATCCACTGACCGCCAAGTGGCGCACTCTCCTCATGCATGGAGAAATGTCTAAGAAACTTCCCCTGTGCTAGAAGGTCAAAAAACCTCCTGCGCACATCAAGGCTCGATCGCAGGACCTGTTGTCCCTAAGTCCAACATGCTATCCGTTGCGCTACACTTCTGGTGTCTCGCTTGGACTTGCACCACGAACAAGGTTTGGGGGACTTACTCCAAGGGAGCAGTGCATGCCCAACCTGTCCGTCAACCCATAGCAGTGGCCATGGGGCATAGAAGAACAACAATCTCTCCCTTGCACCGTAGGCCACCTGCTGTGGTAGTTTTCTTCGGCATGAACCTCTAGCTCTAGGTTGTGTTTGTGCATGTCAGTTTTCTTGGTCTTCAGTTCTCATCTCTTGCATCCACCATGCTGACTCCTCGAGCACCTGCAACATGCAAGTCGCTGTCTAGCGGCTTTGTCAAGAAGTCCGCAAGCATTTTCTTGGTTGCGACGTGCTCCAGTTCCACGACACCCTTGGCGATAAGGTCACGTGAGTAGTGGTACCGAATATCGATGTGCTTTGTACGCCGGGAGATCATGTCGTCCTCTGCCATAGCCATGGCACTTTGGTTGTCGATGCGGATGACCGTTGCCTCCTCTTGTGGTGCCTTGATCTCATCAAGCAAACTGCGAAGCCACTGTGTTTCCTTGCAAACTTCGGAGAGTGCAATGTACTCCGCCTCAGCAGTAGAAAGCGAGACGCAGTCCTGCTTCCTGCTTGCCCATGAGACCGCACCACCGTTGAGAAGACAAACAAACCCTGAGGTGGACTTCCTGTCATCAATCCGTCCTCCCCAGTCCGCGTCAGTGTAGCATGTCAGCCGCAGCAAGTCTGATCCTTCTAGACCTCCAAACCGAAGTCCGACGTGCCGAGTCTTTTTGAGGTAGCGAAAAATCCGCTTCACGACTTGCCAATGTTCTGGCCCAGGGTTGGCCACAAACCTGCTCACCTGACCCACTGCAAAAGCAATGTCAGGTCGTGTTCCCACCATTGCATACATGAGGCTTCCGACGGCGGACTGGTATGGAATGTTTTGCATCTCCCGCCGGTCTGCCTCGTTGCTTGGTGACATGGAGGAGGAGAGCTTGCAGTCGGAGGGCATGGGGGTGCTGACGGGCTTGCAGTCCTCCATGTTGTAGCGCTTCAAGATGTCCATGATGTACTTGGTCTGGTTGAGCTCGATGGTGCCTGCTTTGCGGTTGCGGTGAACAGCAATCCCGAGGTAGTACTCGAGAGGTCCCATGTCCTTCATCTTAAATCTGCTGGCCAGATTTTTCTTGAGGTCCGTGAGGGCCTCCTGCGAGGAAGAACACATGATAAGATCATCCACGTACAACGCCACAAGTAGCAAGCCACGTTCGTCCTCCCGCACATAGACGCTAGGGTCATTTTTGCAATGTGCGAAGGAGATCTCAGCCATGAAGCTGTCCATCTCCTTGTACCAGATCCGTGGGGCCTGTTTCAGCCCGTACA
>SZWC01006567.1:26243-39401 GCA_023375785.1 Penium margaritaceum
ATGCCTACTTTGGTCGGTCATTGTGCATGGTAGCCACACCGTGCTACTACTGACTAAAGTTCGTTGTACTTGCTAGTTGAGAACTGATATTCCCATAGCATTGTTTCCTCCCCTGACCGTTTGTGACTCGTGTTATGGTTGGTCAACGTTGACCACCCATATTGAAGTTATCTGGTCATGGTCCGTGACATATGCCTAGTTTGGTTGTTTGGTGTGCATATAAGCCACACCGTGCCACTACATATTGAAGTTCTTTGTCCTTTCTAGTCAATACATGGGGTTCCCAAATCATTGTCTCTCCCTCTGAACATTTTTGACACGTGTTATGAGTTGTCAATGTTGACCATACATAGTAGACTTATTTGGTCATAGTCAGTGACGTGTGCATCCTTTGGTTGATCACTATGCAAGCTAGCCACACCGTGCCACTACTTGTTGAAAATCTTTCTACTTGCTAGTTGATAACTAGTGTTCCCAACCCATGGGTTCCCCCACCGACCATTTGTGACTCGTGTTACAAGTTTTCAGCGTTGACCACACACTGTGAAATCGGTTTGGTCATGGTTTGTGACACATGCCTACTTTGGTTTGTCACTGTACATGGTTGCCACGCCGTGTCATTACGAATCGAAGGTTTTTGTGCTTTCTCGTTGACAACTAGTGTTCCCAAACCATTGTTAGCCCCCTCTCACTATCTGTGGCCCGTGCCGTGAGTTGTAAATGTTGACCACATGAAGTGAAATTCTTTGTTCATGGTTAGTGACATGTGCATACTTTGGTTGGTCACTGTGCATTGCAGCCACACTATGCCACTACACATTGAAGGTATTTGTACTTGCTAGTTGATAAATAGTATTCACAAACCATTATCTTCCACCCTGACCATTTGTGACTCGTGTTATGAGTTGTCAAGGTTTACCACACTTAATGCCATTGTTTGGTCATGGTCAGTGACATATGCCTACTTTGGTTGGTCATCGTGCATGGTATCCACACCATGCCACAACGTATTGAATCTCCTTGTGCTTGCTTTTTGATACTTGGTGTTTGCAAACCATTGTTTCCCCCTCTTACGGTTTGTGACTCGTAATATGAGTTGTCAATGTTGACTACACACAGCATATTTCTTTGGTCAAAGGCAGTACATATGCCTACTTTGGTCGATCACTGTGCATGGTAGCCACACCGTGCTACTACAGACTAACGGTTGTTGTACTTGCTAGTTGAGAACTGATTTTCCCATGGCATTGTTTCCTCCCCTGACCGTTTTTGACTTGTGTTGTGGTTGGTCAACGTTGACCACCCATATTGAAATTCTCTCGTCATGGTCAGTGACATTTGCCTAGTTTGGTTGTTTGGTGTGCATATCAGCCACACCGTGCCACTACGTATTGAAATTCCTTGTCCTTACTAGTGGATACATATGGTTGCCAAACCATTGTCTCTCCCTCTGACCATTTGTGACTCATGTTGTGAGTTGTCAATGTTGACAACTCATAGTGGACTTCGTCGGTCATAGTCAGTGACATATGCATCATTCCGTTGGTCACTGTGCACGCTAGCCACGCCGTGCCACTTCTTGTTGAAAATCTTTGTACTTGCTAGTTGATAACTAGTGTTCCCAACCCATGGTTTCCCCCACTGACCAATTGTGACTCGTGGTATGAGTTCTCAACGTTGACCACACAATGTGAAATCCATTTGGTCATGGTTTGTGACACATGCCTACTTTGGTTTGTTTCTGTACATGGTTGCCGTGTAATTATGTAACGAAGGTCTTTGTGCTTTCTTGTTGACGGCTAGTGTTCCCAAACCATTGTTAGCCACGTCTGACTAGCTGTGACCCGTGTTGTGAGTTGTAAGTGTTGACCACATGAAATGAAATTCTTTGTTCATGGTCAGTGACATATGCATACTTTGGTTGGTCACTGTGCATTGTAGCCACACTGTGCCACTACATATTGATGTTATTTGTACTTGCTAGTCGATAACTAGTACTCACAAACCATCATATTCCACCTTGACCATTTGTGACTCGTGTTATGAGTTGTCAAGGTTTACCACACTTAGTGCCATTATTTGGTCATCGTGCATGGTATCCACACTGTGCATATCCACACATATTGAAGCTCCTTGTGCTTGCTATTTGATACTTGGTGTTCTCAAACCATTGTTTTCCCCCTCTGACCATTTGTGACTCGTATTACGAGTTGTCAACGTTGACCACACACAGTGGATTTCTTTGGTCAAAGGCAGTACATATGCCTACTTTGGTCAGTCATTGTGCATGGTAGCCACACCGTGCTACTACTGATTGAAGGGCTTGCTGGTTGAAAACTGATATTCCCGAACCATTGTTCCCCCCTCTGACCACTTGTGACTCGTGTTATGGTTGGTGAACGTTGACCATCCCGAAATTCTCTGGTCATGGTCAGTGACACATGCCTAGTTTGGTTGTTTGGTGTGCATAGTAGCCACACTGTGCCGCTATGTATTAAAGTTATTTGTCGTTTCTAGTCCATGCATGGGGTTCCCAAACCATTATCTGTCCCTTTGACCATTTGTGACTCGTGTTATTAGTTGTCAATGTTGACCACGCATACTGTATTTCTTTGGTCATAGTCAGTGATGTATTTATCCTTTGGTTGGTCACTGTGCACGCTAGCCAAACCGTGCCACTTCTTGTTGAAATTCTTCGTACTTGCTGGTTGACAACTAGTGTTCCCAATCCATTGTTTCCCCCTCTCAGCATTTGTGACTCGTGTTATGAGTTTTCAATATTGACCACACACTGTGAAATTCCTTTGTTCATGGTTAGTGACATACGCCTACTTTGGTTTGTCACTGTACATGGTTACCACGCCATGTCACTACATGTTAAAGGTATTTGTGCTTTGTGGTGAATAGCTATTGTTCCCAAACCATTGTTACCCCCCTTTGACTATATGTGACTCGTGTTGTGATTTGTCAACGCTGACCACATGAAGTGAAATTAGTTGGTCATGATCAGTGACATATGCATACTTTGGTTGGTCATTGTGCATGGTAGCCACGCTGTGCCACTACATATTGAAGGTATGTGTACTTGCTACTCAAAAACTAGTACTCACAAACCATTGTCTCCCACTCTGACCATTTGTGACTTGTGTTATGAGCTGTCAAAGTTTACCACACTTATTGAAATTATTTGGTCATGGTCAGTGACATATGCCTACTTTGGTTGGTCATCGTGCATGGTATCAACACTGTGCCACAACTTTTTGAAGGTCCTTGTGCTTGCTAGTTGATACCTGATGTTCCCAGACCATTGGTTCCTCCTCTGACCATTTGTGACTCGTGTTATGATTTGTCAATGTTGACCACACATAGTGGACTTCTTCAGTCATAGTCAGTGACATATGCATCCTCTGGTTGGTCACTGTGCACGCTAGCCACACCGTGCCACTACTTGTTGAAAATATTTCTACTTCCTAGTTGATAACTAGTGTTCCCAACCCATTGTTTTCCCCCTGCCCATTTGTGACTCGTGTTTTGCGTTTTCAACGTTGACCAAACACTCTGAAATCCCTTTGCTTATGGTTAGTGACATATGCCTACTTTGGATTGTCATTGTACATGGTTACCACGTTGTGTCACTACGCAGTGAAGGTCTTTGTGCTTTTTTGTTGATAGATTGTGTTCCCAAACCACTGTTACCCCCTCTGAATATATATGACTCATGTTGTCTGTTGTCAACATTGACCACATGAAGTGAAATTCTTTGTTCATGTTCAGTGACATATGCATACTTTGGTTGGTCACTGTGCATTGTAGCCACACTGTGCCACTACATATTGAGGGTATTTGTACTTTCTAGTCAATAACTAGTATTAAGAAACCATTTTCTTACACTCTGACTATTTGTGACTCGTGTTATGAGTTGTCAAAGTTTACCACACATGGTGACATTATTTGGTGATGGTCAGTGACTTATGTGTACTCTGGTTTGTCATCGTGCATGGTATCCACGCTGTGCCACAACGTATTGAAGCTCCTTGTGCTTGCTTTTTGATACTTGGTGTTCCCAAACCATTGTTTTCCCCTCTGACCATTTTTTACTTGTATTATGAGTTGTCAATGTTGACCACACACAGCAGATTTATTTAGTAAAAGGCAGTACATAAGCCTGCTTTGGTCGTTCATTGTGCATGGCAGCCACACCGTGCTACTACTGACTGCAGGTCGTTGTACTTGCTAGTTGAGGACTGATATTCCCATAGCATTGTTTCCTCCCCTGATTGTTTTTGACTCGTGTTATGGTTGGTCAACGTTGACCACCCATATTGAAATTCTCTCGTCATGGTCAGTGACATATGCCTAGTTTGGTTGTTTGGTGTGCATATTAGCCACACCGTGCCACTACGTATTGAAGTTCCTTGTCCTTTCTAGTCGATACATAGGGTTTCCAAACCATTGTCACTCCCTCTGACCATTTGTGACTTGTGTTATGAGTTGTCAATGTTGACCACACATAGTGGACTTCTTCGGTCATAGTCAGTGACATATGCATCCTTTGGTTGGTCACTGTGCACGCTAGCCACACCGTGCCACTACTTGTTGAAAATNGTCATGGTCAGTGACATATGCCTAGTTTGGTTGTTTGGTGTGCATATTAGCCACACCGTGCCACTACGTATTGAAGTTCCTTGTCCTTTCTAGTCGATACATAGGGTTTCCAAACCATTGTCACTCCCTCTGACCATTTGTGACTTGTGTTATGAGTTGTCAATGTTGACCACACATAGTGGACTTCTTCGGTCATAGTCAGCGACATATGCATCCTTTGGTTGGTCACTGTGCACACTAGCCACACCGTGCCACTACTTGTTGAAAATCTTTCTACTTGCTAGTTGATAACTAGTCTTCCCAACCCATGGTCTCCCCCATTGACCATTTGTGACTCGTGGTATGAGTTTTCAACATTGACCACACACTCTGAAGTCCGTTTGGTCATGGTTTGTGACACATACCTACTTTAGTTTGTCACTGTACATTGTTACCACGCCGTGTCATTACGTATCAAGTATCTTTGTGCTTTCTTGTTGACAGCTAGTGTTGCCAGCCCATTTTTACCCCCTCTGACTATCAGTGACTCGTGTTGTCAGTTGTAAATGATGACCACATGAAGTGAAATTCTTTGCTCATGAACAGTGACATATGCATACTTTTGTTGGTCAATGTGCATTGTAGCCACGCTGTGCCACTACATATTGAAGGTACTTGTACTTGCTAGTCAATAACTAGTATTCACAAATCATTATCTTCCACCCTGACCATTTGTGACTCGTGTTATAAGTTGTCAAGGTTTACTACACGTAGCGCCATTATTTGGTCATGGTCAGTGACATATGCCTACTTTGGTTGGTCATCGTGCATGGTATCCACACCGTAACATAACGTATTGAAGCTCCTTGTGCTTGCTTTTTGATACTTGGTGTTCCCAAACCATTGTTTCCCACTCTGACCATTTGTGACTTGTATTATGAGTTGTCAATGTTGACCACACACAGCAGACTTATTTGGTCAAAGGCAGTACATATGCCTACTTTGGTCCTTCATTGTGCATGGTAGCCACACCGTGCTACTACTGACTGAAGGTCGTTGTACTTGCTAGTTGAGAACTGATATTCCCATAGCATTGTTTACTCCCCTGACCGTTTTTGACTTGTGTTATGGTTGCTCAACGTTGACCACCCATATGGAAATTCTCTCGTCATGGTCAGTGACATATGCCTAGTTTGGTTGTTTGGTGTGCATGTTAGCCACACTGTACCACTACGTATTGAAGTTCCTTGTCCTTTCTAGTTGATACATAGGGTTCCTTAACCATTCTATCGCCATCTGACCATTTGTGACTCGTGTTATGAGTTGTCAATGTTGACCACACATAATGGACTTCTTCGGTCATAGTCAGTGACATGTGCATCCTTTGGTTGGTCACTCTGCACGTTAGCCACACCGTGCCACTACTTGTTGAAAATATTTCTACTTGCTAGTTGATAACTAGTGTTCCCAACCCATGATTTCACCCACTGACCAGTTGTGACTCGTTTCATGAGTTTTTAACGTTGACCACACACTGTGAAATCCGTTTTGTCATGGTTTGTTCCACATGCCTAATTTGGTTTGTTACTCTACATGGTTACCACGCCGTGTCATTACGTATCGAAGGTCTTTGTGCTTTCTTGTTGACAGCCTGTGTTCCAAAACCATTGTTAGCCCCCTTCTGACTATCTGTGATCCGTGTTGTGAGTTGTAAATGTTAGCCACGTGAAGTGAAATTCTTTGTTCATGGTCAGTCACATATGCATACTTTGGTTGGTCACAGTGCATTGTAGCCACACTGTGCCACTACATATTGAAGGTATTTGTACTTGCTAGTTGATCACTAGCATTCACAAACCATTACATTCCACCCTGACCATCTGTGACTTGTGTTAAGAGTTGTCAAGGTTTACCACACTTAGTGCCATTATTTGGTCGTGGTCAGTGACATATGCATACTTTGGTTGGTCATCGTGCATGGTATCCACACCGTGCCACAACGTATTAAAGCTCCTTGTGCTTGCTATTTGATACTTGGTGTTCCCAAACCCTTGTTTTCCCCTCGGACCATTTGTGACTCGTATTATGAGCTGTCAATGTTGACCACACAAAGCGGGTTTCTTTGCTCAAAGGCAGTACATATGCCTACTTTGGTCGGTCATTGTGCATGGTTGCCACGCCGTGCTACTACTCACTGAAGGTCATTGTACTTTCTCGTTGAGAACTGATATTCCCATAGCATTGTTTCCTCACCTGACCGTTTATGTCTCGTGTTATGGTTGGTCAGCATTGACCACCCATATTGAAATTCCTTGGTCATGGTCAGTGACATAGGCCTGGTTTGGTTGTTTGGTGTGCATAGTAGCCACACCGTGCCGCTTCGTATTGAAGTTCTTTGTCCTTTCTAATTGATACATAGGGTTCTCAAACCTTTGTCTTTCCCTGTGACCATTTGTGACTCGTGTTATGAGTTGTCAATGTTGACCACACATAGTGGACTTCTTCGTTCATAGTCAGTGACATATGCATCATTTGGTTGGTCACTGTGCACATTAGCCACACCGTGCCAGTACTTGTTGAAAATCTTTCTACTTGCTAGTTGATAACTAATGTCCCCAACCCATGGTGTCCCCCACTGACCATTTGTGACTCGTGTTATGAGTTTTCAACGTTGACCACACACTGTGAAATCCGTTTGGTCATGGTTTGTGACACATGCCTACTTTCGTTTGTCACTGTACATGGTTACAACCCCGTGTCATTACGTATCGAAGGTCTTTGTGCTTTCTTGCTGACAGCTAGTGTTCCCAAACCATTGTTAGCCCCCTCTGACTATCTGTGACCCATGTTGTGAGTTTTAAATGTTGACCACATGAAGTGAAACTCTTTGTTCATGGTCAGTGACATATGCATACCTTGGTTGGTCACCGTGCATTGTAGCCACACTGTGCCACTACATATTGAAGGTATCTGTACTTGCTAGTCGATAACTAGTATTCACAAACCATTATCTTCCACCCTGACCATTTGTGACTCGTATTATGTGTTGTCAAGGTTTACCACACTTAGTGCCATTCTTTGGTTATGGTCAGTGACATATGTCTACTTTGGTTGGTCATCATGCATGGTATCCACAATGTGCCACAACGTATTGAAGCTCCTTGTGCTTCCTATTTGAAACTCGGTGTTCCCAAACCATTGTTTCCTCCTCTGGCCATTTCTGACTCGTATTATGAGTTGTCAACGTTGACCACACACAGCGGATTTCTTTGGTCAAAGGCAGTACATATGCCTACTTTGGTCGGTCATTGTGCATGGTAGCCACACCATGCTACTACTGACTGAAGGTCGTTGTACTTGCTAGTTGAGAACTGATATTCCCATAGCATTGTTTTCTCCCCTGACCGTTTGTGACGCGTGTTATGTTTGGTCAACATTGACCACCCATATTGAAATTCTCTGGTCATGGTCAGTGACATATGCCGAGTTTGGTTGTTTGGTGTGCATAGTAGCCACACCGTGCCACTACTTGTTGAAAATCTTTCTACTTGCTAGTTGATAACTAGTGTTCCCAACCCATGGTCTCCCCCGCTGACCATTTGTGACTCGTATTATGAGTTGTCAACGTTGACCACACACAGCGGATTTCTTTGGTCAAAGGCAGTACATATGCCTACTTTGGTCGGTCATTGTGCATGGTAGCCACACCATGCTACTACTGACTGAAGGTCGTTGTACTTGCTAGTTGAGAACTGATATTCCCATAGCATTGTTTTTTCCCCTGACCGTTTGTGACTCGTGTTATGGTTGGTCAACGTTGACCACCCATATTGAGATTGTCTGGTCATGGTCAGTGACATATGCCGAGTTTGGTTGTTTGGTGTGCATAGTAGCCACACCGTGCCACTACGTATTGAAGTTCTTTGTCCCTTCTAGTTGACACATAGGGTTCCCAAATCATTGTCTCTCCCTCAGACCATTTGTGACTCGTGTTATGAGTTGTCAATGTTGACCACACATAGTGGACTTCTTCGGTCATAGTCAATGACACATGCATTCTTTGGTTGGTCACTGTGCACGCTAGCCACACCGTGCTACTACTTGTTGAGAATCTTTCTACTTGCTAGTTGATAACTAGTGTTCCCAACCCATGGTCTCCCCCGCTGACCATTTGTGACTCGTGTTATGAGTTTTCAACGTTGACCACACACTGTGAAATCCGTTTGGTCATGGTTTGTGACACATGCCTACTTTGGTTTGTTAGTGTACATGGTTACCACGCCGTGTCATTACGTATCGAAGGTCTTTGTGCTTTCTTGCTGACAGCTTGTGTTCCCAAACCATTGTTACCCCCTCTGACTATCAGTGACTCCTGTTGTGAGTTGTAAATGATGACCACATGAAGTGAAATTCTTTGTTCATGGTCAGTGACATATGCATACTTTGGTTGGTCACTGTGCATTGTAGTCACACTGTGCCGCTACATATTGAAGGTATTTGTACTTGCTAGTCAATAACTAGTATTCACAAATATTTATCTTCCACCCTGACCATTTGTGACTCGTGTTATGAGTTTTCAAGGTTTACCACACTTAGTGCCATTATTTGGTCATGGTCATTGACATATGCCAACTTTGGTTGGTCATCGTACATGGTATCCACACCGTGCCACAACGTATTGAAGCTCCTTGTGCTTGCTTTTTGATACTTGGTGTTCCCAAACCATTTTTTCCCCCTCTGACCATTTGTGACTCGTATTATGAAATGTCAATGTTGACCACACACAGCAGATTTCTTTGGTCAAAGGCAGAACATATGCCTACTTTGGTCGTTCATTGTGCATGGTAGCCACACCGTGCTACTACTGACTGAAGGTCGTTGTACTTGCTAGTTGAGAACTGATATTCCCAACAGCATTGTTTCCTCCCCTGGCCGTTTTTGACTCGTGTTATGATTGGTCAACGGTGACCACCCATATTAAAATCTTTTGTCATGGTCAGTGACATATGCCTAGTTTGGTTGTTTGGTGTGCATATAAGCCACACCGTGCCACTACGTATTGAAGTTCCTTGTCCTTTCTAGTCGATACATAGGGTTCCCAAACCATTGTATCTCCCTTTGACCATTTGTGACTCGTGTTATGAGTTGTCAATGTTGACCACACATAATGGACTTCTTCGGTCATAGTCAGTGACATATGCATCCTTTGGTTGGTCACTGTGCACACTAGCCACACCGTGCCACTACGTATTGAAGTTCCTTGTCCTTTCTAGTCGATACATAGGGTTCCCAAACCATTGTATCTCCCTTTGACCATTTGTGACTCGTGTTATGAGTTGTCAATGTTGACCACACATAATGGACTTCTTCGGTCATAGTCAGTGACATATGCATCCTTTGGTTGGTCACTGTGCACACTAGCCACACCGTGCCACTACTTGTTGAAAAGCTTTCTACTTGCTAGTTGATAACTAGTGTTCCCAACCCATGGTTTCCCCCACTAACCTGTTGTGACTCGTGTTATGAGTTTTCAACGTTGACCACACACTGTGAAATCCGTTTGGTCATGGTTTGTGACACATGCCTACTTTGGTTTGTTAATGTACATTGTTACCACGCCGTGTCATTACGTATCGAAGGTCTTTGTACTTTCTTGATGACAGCCAGAGTTCCCAAACCATTGTTAGCCCCCTCTGACTATCTGTGACCCGTGTTGTGAGTTGTAAATATTGACCACATGAAGTGAAATTATTTGTTCATGGTCAGTCAAATATGTATACTTTGGTTGGTCACAGTGCATTGTAGCCACACTGTGCAACTACATATTGAAGGTATTTGTACTTGCTTGTCGATAACTAGTATTCACAAACCATTACTTTCCAGCCTTACCATTTGTGACCCGTGTCATGGGTTGTCAAGGCTTACCACACTTAGTGCCATTATTTGGTCATGGTCAGTGACATATGCCTACTTTGGTTGGTCATCATGCATGGTATCCACACCGTGCCACAACGTACTGAAGCTCCTTGTGCTTGCTATTTGATACTTGGTATTCCAAAACCATTGTTTTCCCCTCAAACCATTCCTGACTCGTATTATGAGTTGTCAGTGTTGACCACACACAGCGGATTTCTTTGGTCAAAGGCAGTACATATGCCTACTTTGGTCGGTCAATGTGCATGGTAGCCACGCCGTGCTACTAATGACTGAAGGTCGTTGTACTTGCTTGTTGAGAACTGATATTCCCATAGCATTGTTTCCTCCCCTGACCGTTTGTGACTCGTGTTATGGTTGGTTAACGTTGACCACCCGTATTGAAGTTATCTGGTCATGGTCAGTGACATATGCCTAGTTTGGTTGTTTGGTGTGCATATCAGCAACACCGTGCCACTACGTATTGAAGTTCTTTGTCCTTTCTAGTTGATACATAGGGTTCCCAAATCATTGTCTCTCCCTCTGACCATATGTGACTCGTGTGATGAGTTGTCAATTGTGAGCACACAAAGTGGACTTCTTCGGTCATAGTCAGTGATATATGCATCCTTTGGTGGGTCACTGTGCACGCTAGCCACACCATGCCACTACTTGTTTAAAATTTTTCTACTTGCTAGTTGATAACTAGTGTTTTTGAACCCATAGTCTCCCCCACTGCCTGACTCGTGTTATGAGTTTTCAACGTTGACCACACACTGTGAAATCCGTTTGGTCATGGTTTGTGACACATGCCTTCTTTGGTTTGTCACTGTACATGGTTACCACACCTTGTCATTACGTATCAAAGGTCTTTGTGCTTTCTTGTTGACAGCTAGTGTTCTAAACCCATTGTTAGCCACCTCTGACTATGTGTGACCCGTGTTGTGAGTTGTAAATGTTGACCACATGAAGTGAATTTCTATGTTCATGGATAGTGACATATGCATACTTTGGTTGGTCACTAAGTATTGTAGCCACACTATGCCACTACATATTGAAGGTAGTTGTACTTGCTAGTCCATAACTAGTATTCACAAATCAGTATCTTCCACCCTGACCATTTGGGACTCGTGTTATGAGTTGTCAAGGTTTACCACACTTAGTGCCATTATTTGGTCATGGTCATTGACATATGCCTTCTTTGGTTGGTCATCATGCATGGTATCCACACCGTGCCACAACGGATTGAAGCTCCTTGTGCTTGCTATTTGATACTTGGTGTTCCCAAACCATTGTTTCCCCCTCTGACCATTTCTGACTCGTATTATGAGTTGTCAACGTTGACCACACACAGCGGATTTCTTTGGTCAAAGGCAGTACATATGCCTGCTTTGGTCGGTCATTGTTCATGGTAGCCACACCGTGCTACTACTGACTGACGGTCATTGTACTT
This sequence comes from Penium margaritaceum, assembly GCA_023375785.1. Taxonomy (NCBI): domain Eukaryota; kingdom Viridiplantae; phylum Streptophyta; class Zygnematophyceae; order Desmidiales; family Peniaceae; genus Penium; species Penium margaritaceum. The sequence continues at coordinate 38,194 of SZWC01006567.1, forward strand.
GCTAGTTGAGAACTGATATTCCCATAGCATTGTTTCCTCCCCTTACCGTTTGTGACTCGTGTTATGGTTGGTCAACGGTGACCACCCATGGTGAAATTCTTTGATCATGGTCATTGACATATACGTAGTTTGGTTGTTTGGTGTGCATATTAGCCACACCGTGCCAGTACGTATTGAAGTTATTTGTCCTTTCTAGTTGATACATAGGGTTCCCAAACCATTGTCTCTCCCTCTGACCATTTGTGACTCGTGTTATGAGTTGTCAATGTTGACCACACATAGTAGACATCTTCGGTTATAGTCAATGACATATGCATCCTTTGGTTGGTCACTATGCGTGCTAGCCACACCGTGCCACTACTTGTTGAAAATACTTCTACTTGCTTGTTGATAACTAGTGTTCCCAACCATGGTCTCCCCCACTAACCATTTGTGACTCGTGTTATGAGTTTTCAACGTTGACCACACACTGTGAAATCCGTTTGGTCATGGTTTTTGATACATGCCTACTTTGGTTTGTCGTTGTACATGGTTGCCACGCCATGTCCATACGTATCGAAGGTCTTTGTGCTTTATAGTTGATAGCTAGTGATCCCAAACCATTGTTACCCCCTCTGACTATGAGTGACCCGTGTTGTGAGTTGTCAACGCTGACCAAATGAAGTGAAATTCTTTGGTCATGGTCAGTGACATATGCATACTTTGGTCGGTCATTGTGCATGGTAGCCACGCTGTGCCACTACATATTGAAGGTATTTGTACTTGCTAGTCGATAACTAGTATTCACAAACCATTATCTTCCACCCTGACCATTTGTGACTCGTGTTATGAGTTGTCATCTTTTACCATACATAAGGACATTATTTGGTCATGGTTAGTGACATATGCCTACTTTGGTTGGTCATTGTGCATGACATCCACACCGTGCCACAACGTATTGAAGGTCCTTGTACATGCTAGCTGATACCTGGTGTTCCCAAACCATTGTCTCTCCCTCTGACCATTTGTGACTCCTGTTATGAGTTGTGAATGCTGACCACACACAGCGGATTTCTTTGGTCAAAGGTAGTACATATGCCTACTTTGGTCGGTCATTGTGCATGGTAGCCACACCGTGCTTATACTGATTGAAGGTCACTGTACTTGCTAGTTGAGAACTGATATTCACAGACCATTGTTTCCCCCTCTGACCCTTTGTGACTCGTGTT
>SZWC01006567.1:55375-89166 GCA_023375785.1 Penium margaritaceum
ACTTCACCCAAGGATCACGATCACCCCCAAGGAATTAACTATGCCTCTGGTGAGACCTAGCTACCCAGGTGCTTTCGCTCAAGGTCTTAGGGGCTCCCGCCCTCTAAGCCTTCTTCTTCCTTGGTGTGAGAGCCCAACAAATTAAGTCAGCACTCTCACACGAGCAAGATTACAACCACCTTAGCAGTTCATATCAAGCTCAGTCTCAAGCGCACAGCTCAAACAAGAGACATCAAGTGAAGGAGTAGTTGAGACAATGGCAAGTACAAGGCATAAATAGCTAAGGAGTGCCTTTGGCAGCCGAAGCGCACGCGCCTCGGCTAACCCGAAGCGCGCGCGCCTCGGCCGATGTCACTCCTTAAATTAAGGAGGTCATCCCCTCAATCAGGGAAGACATCCCCTGATCCAAGGCACATCTTGCATCTTCCAATCCGACCGTTGGATCAGCCCGAAACTTGGACAGCTGACAGTTTGACACCTGCTCTTTCTATCGGTACGGTCAGATTGACAATCTGAATAGCCATCATCAGAAAAACCCAGGGGACTTATCCTTGAACAAGGACAGTGCATGCCTGGTCTGTTGGACCGGACCCAGGGGACTTGCTCCACATGAGCAGTGCATGCCTGGTCCGTCCACTACTCGCCAATTCTGGAGACTAGTGGCCAAGGGGCATTCAAATAACAACAGCACGGTGTGGCTACCATGCACAATGACCGACCAAAGTAGGCATATATACTACCTTTGACTAAAGAAATCAGCTGTGTGGGGTCAACATTGACAACTTATAATACATATGTGTGGTCATAATACACAGTGACAAACGAAAGGATGCATGTCACTGACTATGACCGAATAATTCCATTATGTGTGGTCAACAGCGACAACTCATAACACGAGTCACAAATGGTCAGAGGGAGAGACAATGGTTTGGGAACCCTATGTATCAACTAGAAAGGACAAAGAACTTCAATACGTAGTGGCACGATGTGGCTACTATGCACACAAAACAACCAAACTAGGCATATCTCACAGACCATGACCAGACAATTTCAATATGGGTGGTCAACGTTGACCAGCCAAAACACCAGTCACAAACGGTCAGGGGAGGAAACAATGCTATGGGAATAGCAGTTCTCAACTAGCAAGTACAACGACCTTCAGTCATTAGTAGCACGGTGTGGCTACCATGCACAATGACCGACGAAAGTAGGCATATGTACTGCCTTTGACCAAAGAAATCCGCTGTGTGTGGTCAACGTTGACAACTCATAATACGAGTAACAAATGGTCAGAGGGGGAAACAATGGGTTGGGAACACTGAGTATCAAATAGCAAGCACAAGGAGCTTAAATACGTTGTGGCACAGTGTGGATACCATGCACAATGACCAACCAAAGTAGGCATATGTCACTGACCATGACCAAATAATGGCACTATATGTGGTAAACCTTGACAACTCATAACACGAGTCACAAATGGTCAGGGTGGAAGATAATGGTCGGTGAATACTAGTTATTGACTAGCCAGTACAAATACCTTCAACATGTAGTGGCACAGTGTGGCTACAATGCAGAGTGACCAACCAAAGTATGCATATGTCACTGACCATGAAAAAGGATTTTCGCTTCATGTGGTCAACACTTACAACTCACAACACGGGTCACAGATAGTCAGAGGGGGCTAACGATGGTTTGGGATCACTAGCTGTATACAAGAAAGCACAAAGACATTCGATACGCAATGACACAGCGTGGTAACCATGTAGAGTGACAAACCAAAGTAGGTATGTGTCACAAACAGTATGTGTTGTCAACATTGACAACTCATAACACGTGTCACAAATGGTCGGAGGGAGAGACAATGGTTTGGCAACCCTATGTATCGACTAGGAAGTACACGGAACTTCAATATGTAGTGGCACGATGTGGCTAATAGGCACACCAAACAACCAAACTAGGCATATGTCACTGACCATGACGAGGGAATTTCAATATGGGTGGTCAACGTTGACCAACCACAACACGAGTCAAAAACGGTCAGGGGAGGAAACAATGCTATGGGAATATGAGTTATCAACTAGCAAGTACAACGACCTTCAGTCAGTAGTAGCACGGTGTGGCTACCATGCTCAATGAACGACCAAAGTAGGCATATGTACTGCCTTTGACCAAAGAAATATGCCGTGTGTGGTCAACATTGACAATTCATAGCACGAGTCACAAATGGTCAGAGGGGGAAACAATGGTTTGGGAACACCAAGTATCAAAAAGCAAGTACAAGGATCTCCAATACGTTGTGGCACGGTGTGGATACCATGCACGATGACCAACCAAAGTAGGCATATGTCACTGACCATGACCAAATAATGGCACTAAGTGTGGTAAACCTTGACAACTTATAACACGAGTCGCTAATGGTCATGGTGGAAGATAATGGTTTGTGAATAGTTGTTATTGACTAGCAAGTAAAAACACCTTCAATATGTAGTGGCATAGTGTGGCTACAATGCACAGTGACCAACCAAAGTATGCATATGTCACTGACTATGAACAAATAATTACAGCTCACAACACGAGTCACAAATAGTCAGAGGGTGTAACAATGGTTTGGGAACACTAGCTGTCAACAAGAAAGCACAAAGACCTTCGATTCGTAGTGACACGGCATGGTAACCAGGTACAGTGACAAACCAAACAAGGCATATGTCACTCACCATGACCAAAGAATTTCAATAAGGGTGGTCAACGTTTGCAACCCATAACATGAGTAACAAATGGTCAGAGGGGGAAAACATGGTTTCAAAATACTATGTATCTTCTAGCAAGTACAAACATTCTTCGTATGTATTGGCACGGTGTGGCTACTGTGCACAACGACCTATCCAAGTGGGCATACATCACTGCTCATGATCAAAGAAGTTTAGTGTGTGTGGTCAACGTTCACAACTCATAATACAAGTTAAAAATGGGCAGAGGGAGAAACAATGGTTCGGGAATACTCGGTATCGACTCGCAAGTACAAAGACCTTCGATAAGTGGTGGCACGGTGTGGCTACCATGCACAATGACCAACCAAAGTATGCTTGTGTCACTGAATATCATAAAAAGAGTTTCACTGTGTGTAGTCAACTTTCCTTCTTACGGCTGGTCAATCGGAGCAATTGTTGAGATGTTATTCAAGTTCAAAGTTGCAAATCTTGAAATTCCTTCTGTGTCAATCATTTTATGATTAAACTAACTTTGTTATCATTCATACCTTTGAAAACTACCCTCTAATCTTACCCTCCCTTATTTTATGCCCTTTACCCATAGGAACCCTTATAATGTCATTTGGACATCATATGAACACCATGTGTGCTGGCTTCGTGTTTAAAGAGTTAGATCTTGGAGAAATAGGTCCTGGGTTTGAATCCTCGTAGGGGGGGGGGGGAGGGGCGGCCGTGTTGTGATACCTCAACTCTACCGTCCAGCCTAAGCCGTGGGGGGGTAAGGGGGATGTCATAATGCAGTCACAAATCTGTCCTCCAGGTCGTCCACGGAACATCCCTCCAGGGGGGTGGGAGGGAGTATTCCAGTGACGACACCTACGCGTAACAAACAACAAAGTACGACCTGGTGTCAAAGGGAGAAACCTCTTGCTATTGATTGACTAGCAACTACAACAAATTCAAACAAGTAGTGGAACGGTGTGGCTACCATGCACAATGACCAACCAGACTAGGCATGTGCCACTTACCATGACCAAATAATTTTACTATGTGTGGTCAACGTTCACAACCCATAATATGGGTCACAAATTGTCAGAGGAGGAAACAATGGGTTGGGAATACTAGATACCAACTAGCAAGTACAACGACCTTCAGTCAGTAGTAGCACGATGTGGCTACCATGCACATTGACCGACCAAACTAGGCATGTGTACTGCCTTGACCAAAGAAATCTGCAGTGTGTGGTCAACGTTGACAACTCATAAAACAAGTTACAAATGGTCAGGGGGGGAAACAATGGTTTGGGAACACCAAGTATCAACTAGCAAGCACAAGGAGCTGCAATACGTTTTGGCACGGTGTGGATACCATGCACGATGACCAACCAAAGTAGGCATATGTCACTCACCATGAAAAAATAATGGCACTCAGTGTGGTAAACCTTGACAACTCATAACACGAGTCACAAATGGTCAGGGTGGAAGATAATGATTTTTGAATACTAGTTATTGACTAGCAAGTACAAATATCTTCAACATGTAGTGGCACAGTGTGGCTACAATGCACAGTGACCAACCAAAGTATGCATATGTCACTGACCATGAACAAAGAATTTCACTTCATGTGGTCAATATGTACAACTCACAACACGAGTCACTGATAGTCAGAGGGGGTAACAATAGTTTGGGAACACTAGCTGTCAACAAGAAAGCACAAAGACCTTCGATGCTTAATGATACCGCGTGGTAACCATGTACAGTGACAAACCAAAGTTGTCATTTGTCACAAACCATGGCCAAACGGATTTCACCGTGTGTGGTCAACGTTGAAAACTCATAACACGAGTCACAAATGGTCACTGGGGGAGACCATGGGTTAAGAACACTAGTTATCAACTAGCAAGTAGAAGGATTTTCAACAAGTAGTGGCACGGTGTGGCTAGCGTGTACAGTGACCAGGCAAGGATGCATATGTTACTGACTATGACTAAAGAAGTCCACTTTATGTGGTCAACATTGACAACTCATAACACGAGTCACAAATGGTCAGAGGGAGAGACAATGGTTTGGAAACCCTATGTAGCAACTAGAAAGGACAGAGAACTTCAATACGTAGTGGCACGGTGTGGCTACTATGCACACCAAACAACCAAACTAGGCATATGTCACTGACCATGACCAGATAATTTCAATATGAGTGGTCAACTTTGACCAGCCATAACACGAGTCACAAATGGTTAGGAGAGGAAACAATGCTATGGGAATATTAGTTCTCATCTAGCAAGTACAACGACCTTTAGTCAGCAGTAGCACGGTGTGGCTACCATGCACAGTGACCGACCAAAGTAGGCATATGCACTACCTTTGACCAAAGAAATCCGTTGTTAGTGGTCAACATTGACAACTCATGATACGAGTTACAAATGGTCAGAGGGGGAAACAATGGTTTGGGAACACCAAGTATCAAAAAGCAAGCAGAAGGGGCTTCAATACGTTGTGGCACAGTGTGGATACCATGCACGATGACCAACCAAAGTAGGCATATGTTACTGACCATGACGAAATAATGGCACTAAGTGTGGTAAACCTTGACAACTCATAACACGAGTCACAAGTGGTCGGGGTGGAAGATAATGGTTTGTGAATACAAGTTATCAACTAGCAAGTACAAATACCTTTAATATGTAGTGGCACAGTGTGGCTACAATGCACAGTGACCAACCAAAGTATGCATATGTCACTGATCATGAACAAAGAATTTCACTTCATGTGGTCAACATTTTCAACTCACAAGACGGGTCACACATGGTCAGAGGGGGCTAACAATGGTTTGGGAACACTAGCTGTACACAAGAAAGCACAAAGACCTTTGTTACGTAATGACACAGTGTGGTAACCATATACAGTGACAAACCAAAGTAGGCATGTGTCACAAACCATGACCAAACAGATTTCACAGTGAATGGTCAACGTTGAAAACTCATAACACGAGTCACAAATGGTTAGTGGGGGAGACCATGGGTTGAGAACACTAGCTATCAACTAGCAAGTAGAAATGTTTTCAACGATTAGTGGCACGGTGTGGTTAGCATGCACAGTGACCAACCGAAGGATGCATATGTCACTGACTAAGAACGAATAAGTCCACTATGTATGGTCAACATTGACAACTCATAACACGAGTCACGAATGGTCAGAGGGAGAGACATGGGTCTGGGAACCCTATGTATCAACTAGAAAGGACAAAGAACTTCAATACGTAGCGGCACGGTGTGGCTAATATGCACACCATACAACCAAACTAGGCATATGTCACTGACCATGACTGTGGAATTTCAAGATGGGTGGTCAACGTTGACCAACCATAACACGAGACAAAAAACGGTCAGGGGAGGAAACAATGCTATGGGAATATCAGTTCTCAATGAGAAAGTACAACGACCTTCAGTCAGTAGTAGCACGATGTGGCAACCATGCACAATGACCGACCAAAGTAGGCATATGTATTGCCATTTAGCAAAGAAACCCGCTATGTTTGGTCAACATTGACAACTCATAATACAAGTCACAAATGGTTAGAAGGGAAATCAATGGTTTGGGAACACCGAGTATCAAATAGCAAGCTCAAGGAGCTTCAATACGTTGTGGCACGGTGTGGATATCCCTTTAATGACCAACCAAAGTAGGCATATGTCACTGACCATGACCAAATAATGGCACTAAGTGTGGTAAACCTTGACAACTCATAACAAGAGTCACATGTGGTCAGAGTGGAATGTAATGGTTTGCGAATACTAGTTATCGACTAGCAAGTACAAATACCTTCAATATGTAGTGGCACAGTGTTGCTACAATGCACTGTGACCAACCAAAGTATGCATATGTGAATGACCATGAACAAAGAATTTCACTTCATGTGGTCAACATTTACAACACACAGCAGGGGTCACAGATGGTCAGAGCGGGCTAACAATGGCTTGGGAACATGAGCTGTTAACAAGGGAGCACAATGACATTCGATACGTAATGACACGGCGTGGTAACCATGTACAGTGGCAAACCAATATAGGCATGTGTCACAAACCATGACCAAACGGATTTAACAGTGTGTGTTCAACGTTGAAAACTCATAACACGAGTCACAACTGGTCAGTGGGGGAAATAATTGGTTGGGAACACTAGTTTTCAACTAGCAAGTAGAACGATTTTCAATAAGTAGTGACACGGTGTTACTAGTGTGCACAGTGACCAACCAAAGGATGCATATGTCACTGACTATGACCGAAGAAGTTCATTATGTGTGGTCAACATTGACAACTCATAACACGAGTCACAAATGGTCAGAGGGAGATACAATGGTTTGGGAACCCTATGTATCGACTAGAAAGGACAAGGAACTTCAATACGTAGTGGCACGGTGTGGCTAATATGCACATTAAACGACCAAACTAGGCATATGTCACTGACCATGATGAGAGAATTTCAATATGGGTGGTCAACGTTGACCAACCATAACACAAGTCAAAAACGGTCAGGTGAGGAAACAATACTATGGGAATATCAGTTCTCAACTAGCAAGTACAACGACCTTCAGTCAGTAGTAGCACGGTGTGGCTACCATCCACAATGAACGACCAAAGTAGGCATATGTACCGCCTTTGACCAAATAAACATGCTGTGTGTGGTCAACATTGACAGCTCATAATACGACTCACAAATTGTCAGAGGGGGAAACAATGGTTTGGGAACACCAAGTATCAAAAAACAAACACAAGGAGCTTCAATACGTTGTGGCACGGTGTGGGTACCATGCACGATGACCAAGCAAAGTACGCATATGTCACTAGCCATGACCAAATAATGACACTAAGTGTGGTAAACCTTGACAACTCATAACACGAGTCACAAATGGTCAGGGTGGAAGAAAATGATTTGTGAATACTAGTTATTGACTAGCAAGAACAAATACTTTCAATATGTAGTGGCACAGTGTGGCTACAATACACAGTGACCAACCAAAGTATGCAGACGTCACTGTCCATGAACAAAGAATTTCACTTTATGTGGTCAACATTTACAACCCATAACACAAGTCAATGATAGTCAGAATGGGTAACAATGGTTTGGGAGCACTAGCTGCCAACAAGAAAGCACAAAGACCTTCGATACGTAATGACACAGCATGGTAACAATGTACAGTGACAAACCAAAGTAGGCATGTGTCACAAACCATGACCAAACGGATTTCACAGTGTGTGGTCAACGTTGAAAACTCATACCACGAGTCACAAATGGTCATTGGGGGAGACCATGGGTTCGGAACACTAGTTATCAACTAGCAAGTAGAAAAAATTTCAACAAGTAGTCGCACGGTGTGGCTAGCGTGCACAGTGGCCAACCAAAGGATGCATATGTCACTGACTATGACCGAAGAAGTCCACTATGTGTGGTCGACATTGACAACTCATAACACGAGTCACAGATGGTTAGAGGGAGAGACAATGGTTCGGGAACCCTATGTATCGACTAGAAAGGAAAAGGAACTTCAATAGGTAGTGGCACGGTGTGGCTAATATGCACACCAAACAACAAAACAAGGCATATGTCACTGACCATGACCAAAGACTTTCAACATAGGTGGTCAACGTTGACCAACTATAACTCGAGTCACAAACGGTAAGGGGAGGAAACAATGCTATGGGAATATCAGTTCTCAACTAGCAAGTACAATGACCTTCCGTTAGTAGTAGCACGGTGTGGCTACCATGCACAATGACCGACCAAAGGGGGCATATGTACTGCCTTTGACCAAAGAAATCCGCTGTGTGTGGTCAACGTTGACAACTCATAATACGAGTCACAAATGGTTAGAGGGGGAAACAATTATTTGGGAATACCAAGCATAAAATAGCAAGCACAAGGAGCTTCAATACGTTGTGGCACAGTGTGGATACGATGCACAGTGACCAACCAAAGTAGGCATATGTCAATGACCATGACCAAATAATGGCACTAAATGTGGTAAGCCTTGACAACTCATAATACGAGTCACAGATGGTCAGGGTGGAAGATAATGATTTCTGAATACTAGTTATTGACTAGCAAGTACAAATACCTTCAATATGTAGTGGCACAGTGTGGCTACAATGCACACTGACCAAACAAAGTATGCATATCTCACTGACCATGTACAAAGAATTTCACTTCATGTGGGCAATATTTACGACTCACAACACGAGTCACTAATAGTCAGAGGGGGCTAACAATGGTTTGGGAACACTAGCTGTCAACAAGAAAGCACATAGACCTTTGATACGTAATGACACGGCCTGGTAACCATGTATAGTGACAAACCAAAGTAGGCATGTGTCACAAACCATGACCAAACGGATTTCACAGTGTGTGGTCAATGTTGAAAACTCATAACACGAGTCACAAATGGTCAGTGGGGGAGACCATGGGTTGGGAACACTGTCAGGTGGAGATCCACCGCATCTCCGCTGATGAGGAGATGGATCCGCGGAAGACAATCGCAGCAATCCACAAGTCCGCGGAAAGTGGCGGCCCGCAACTAGAGATCCGCGGAGGAGGAGAAAGGGGGACCGCGGAGCATCGAAAAACGTGCAAGGCATGCTGGCTCCCGCAACATGGTTGCGGTAGAGCGTGGGGTGGCACGGAATCCAGCAGCGGTGAAGGAAAAAGGTGGGGAAAGTTGCCGCAAGGAAGCACAAATTGACGGTGACCTTTCTACGGCAGTTGGAAGCAGTTGCCGCGGAGTAGCCAGGAAGAGGCCAGACAGCAGGGTGAGAATCCGCGGTGGGAAGAAAACATGCACCAAGCCGCAGAAAAGTGGGAGTGAAGCAGGAGTATCGGACGTGCAAGGACACACGTCGGCAAAACCAGACGTCTGGAAAAGGGCGGCAGGAGCTCGGCCAATGAAAGATCAGGGTCTGTGGCGGCAATGAAGGAGGAGGAAGACCGGGAGGACGCACCGCGCGAAGACGGAGATTCAAGGAAGAACGCAAGACCGCGGGCACTCAAGCCGCGTAGTAGAGGAAGAAGTAGTAGTAGAACAGGGAAATGTAGAAGTTAAGAGTGTGTGTGATCAAGGATGAGACCCGCGATGCGCTACGCGCACCGCGCGGAGTCCAAGGTAGGGGAAGAGTGTGGTAGGAGTCTTAGAGAGCTAGGCTTGGTGAATGAATAAAGCAGTAGCGTAGCGGAGGAACTAGTGTCTGAGTGACCAAGCAAGTTTACCCCTTTGTATGACCCTTGGTGCAATCTAACTTGAGATCAGCCTGGTTCCCAGTCATGAAGTACTGACTTGTTCAGAATCCGATTGCCACCTTCTGTCTCGTGAATCCGCGCAAGTGTCAGTCCGATTCGCACTCCCGCTTTCCCTTCTGAGATCCGCAGCTGTTAGAGGAGCCCTTGGGTTGCTCTCCGCGGAGGCATACTGCGAAGAACGAATTCTACCCCTTTGAATGTATGCAGAGCAAACTGCTCAATCTGCTCCCAATCATGGGCTCAACAAGGATTCCGCTGAGCATTGTCACCACCAGGGAATGCGAGTTGGGTGAAGGGTGCTGCCGGTGACTCCGCGGCCTTGTGCATAGCCACGGAACAGGATTCCGCAAGCAAAGGAGTCAGAGGCCACGGGTGGCAGACTCTCGTGCCGGCAAGGAGCGAGCCGCGGAGCACTGCCCACGAGCGGGACCTTGAGGGTGTTAAGCATCCGCGGAAGACCAAGAGAGGTAGCGGAGAAGCAGCAAGCAAGTGCCTCTCGGAACCGCGGAGTGGCAGAATCGCGGAGTAAAGCAGACGCGAAATTAGAGAGCGCGGAAGCAGAACAGTGCGCGGCAAAATTGGGGGTATCAGTGTCATGGTGCGGTGAGCGTGGACAGTTCCTTGCTCTTTGCCAGCAGAACTGCACGAGCCTTCAGATTCAGTCATACATGTCAGCAGCCAGCTTCATGCATCAGGATACGTGGAGGCAGCACCAGCCGCATTCACAGCAAGCTTCTGTACGACACTTCTTGCCGCGGCGTGCAGCTACGCAGGCGGACAATAGAGACACCTCATCCACACCCTCTCGCACGCCTGTCAGTTCATCATCGGGCGCGGACCCACTGGGACAGCACCGTAGAGTCACCGAGTGGCTGGAACAGCTACACCTGCGGCGTATCATGAACGCGCTGCAGGACCACGTGGAGGTGGAAAGCGTACACAGCCAAGATGTGCGTGGGACCCACCAGCTCCAGGCCAACGACTCTATGGAGCACAGGTGGTTTTCCAATGTGCCACCGCCAGCAGACGGACTCTTCGAGACCGGGAGATCACTGGCATACCAAGGACCAGTCTACCAGCAGCGCGGCGGAATGCAGCCGCAAGGGGCGGTAGAGGAGGATTACCTACCGTCTACGCCCCTAGCAGGGATGGAAACCGCTCCGCCTCCATATGTATCCAGGGAGTCAACCATGGGGACTGCCCATCGACACCAACCACAGCTGGGATATCTGCCAGCAGAACGCCCACCTTAAGCAAAGGAAGAAAGGAGGGTGAGGCAGCCACCGTAGGGAGTACCAACCGAACAGATGGACATGCCGCTTGCCATGCTGGAAGCGGAGCAGCAGCCCCACCCACCCACAGCGAAACAGGCGGCAGTGGATCAGGCGGCTAGGGTTGGACCATCTATCGCGATGGAAGAAGTATCCCTCCAGATGAATGCGCGATTGACTGCCGGAACACCCCAGTAACACCAAGCGTGAGGGCAACGGCGAGCCACAACCCACAACTCACAGGAAGGCAAGGAACACCGCAAAGGGAATAGAGAGGGGGAATGGTGTACCAACCCCTCCTGGCTCTACAGCCACTACACGCAACCCTGCAGCCACTCACAGGGTCCCAGCCTCAGCTCAATCCAGGATGGCATGGGACTCCGCCATACGCAGGGCATGCAACAATCTCCTCCACCACAACCCCACCAGGTTGGATGATGATGGGCACATGGACCACGCCCTCCGCGGCGGGAGTGACGCCGCTGGCTCCCATGATGCCACCACAGTAACCGTCGGTCCCTATGACGGCGCAATTGATGCCTGTGACGGTTGGACACCCAGCCTATCACCAGCAGCTGATGGGTACCGCACCAGCTGGAATGGCGGTCCATCCAGCACTACCTACCAACCAGGTGCAGGCGAGTGTGCACCACTCCGCCTACCCCGCGCTCCCGCCGAATCCAGGGACCACTGCAATCCTTGCAGTATCTACTGCCACCCCGCTCTACCACTCTGCAGTGTCACACCCTCTACCGCAGGGCTACTGGCTGCCAGGACCAACGGCCCCTGCCGCACCGAGCACACAGACATCGCCCCTTGGGACTACCTTCTACTCCGCACCCTACGCAACGCCGACAATCCCTGCGACTCACTACTATACCCTTCCGGCAGCAGCTTCAGCAAGTGGCCCCACACTAGCACCCCAGGTGCAGCCACAAACTAGCCACGTGGGTTATTCTGTGGCTGCAGCCTCGTACCCGCTCCCCGTGATGACGTCCATGGCCAACCAAAATACTGTGCCCCAGCTGCAGTACATACGCGCACAACTAGCTAACATTCCGCGGCTAGAGATCTTCAAGAGGACCCGTGGACATGGTTGAAGCAGATTACGATACATGCAAGCATAGGACGAATCCCACCAGACCTTTGTCTGGCCACCGCGGAGATCCATCTTTAGGGCGCCGCGGAGGACTGGTACAATGCACGAGCGTCGTTCAACTCCTTTGAGGATTTTGACAACGCGCTGATTGAGCGCTTCAAGTGGCTCACCAAGGAAGAAGCACTCCGCAAGATTGAAAAGGAAGTAATGCGAAAGGACACCGACATCCGCAGGTTTTTTGATCAGTTCCTCACATGGGCATCAATTTCAAAAAACCCTCAAGGGGAAGGACTACCGCTATGGGTACTCCTGCAAAATCTCATCCGCGCCCTCCCCGATGAGATCAGGAGCCTGATGATCCTTGAGCGCTACCAGTCGTTGCAGGATGCGGTATAGGACGCCACGGCCATTTCCACACGGCAGTGGTCTACCTGACAGCATCGGGGTGGAGATTCTTATACTCCAGCACCAGTCGCACAGGCCTCCCAGCCCAAGTTGAAGGCGTGTTACACCTGCCAAAGCCTGGAACACATCGCTCGAGACTGTCCGCGCAAAAGACAGGGTGCTCCGCGAACCAATCCCATGCAGCAAGACCTTATGGTGCAGCAGTGGCAGCGGTACAATAATCAACTATGGCAGGACCAGCAACACCAGCAGCAGACGCAAGCTGGGCGGTAGGCACCGGACCATCAAACCCAGACTGCCCCCCTGAGAGGGCAGGGCGTTCTACCCAACCCATAGGCACCCACAAACTCTACGAGCAGAGCCCGCAACGTCAAACTAGGGCTGCCGATGGCGGAGGACGAGACTACACAGTTGCCTCCCACCACGGAGACAACTCTCATTACACAAGCTCAAGAATTAGGCTTGCGCGGATGGGATCTACATATGGCAGCCAGAGTACAGGAAGATATGCGGCAAAAGGCAGAGGCCGCGGAGGAACGCTTCCAAGAGGCAGTTGCTAATTATACCGTCGTGCCGGAGAAACGACGACAGACAAAACCACCACCCGCAGCAGAAAAGCAACCTGCCCCATCTTCCCCGGCACCAACAACAGCTCCAGCGGCCGCGGAGGGAAGCACTGATCCCGTCCAACGTCTATTTACCACTCCCATCGCGGAAGTCAACTTCTTTGAGTTCCTCCGCATTCACCCAGAGATCGCACCGCGACTGAAGGAGGAGTTCTCCAGAGCCAATGAACGACTCCAAGCTGTGGGCATCTCTCTCAACTGTACTATACCTACCCCTGGTACACAGAACACCCGTCGTGCGGTACCCGATACTTCCCTAGCATTAAGTCTCGCAGAAGATGAGTGGGGATGAGCACCGCAGCCCTTGGAACCCCCGCGACGGGATGACAACCACTGCGAGGTTGCCTGCTGCATGGTTTGGATATGTGGGAGGAAGTTCCTAGCCATCATCGACACCGGGGCCACTCACACCACTGTGGCGTTCCGCGTCCTTCTGGTAGTCGGATGGGCAGACCGCAACCTCCCTACGCGCCGCCTTTTTACCAACTCAGCGGGCGGCATGGACTATGGAGATGGGGAAGTTCACGGCCTACCCATGCGGGTGGAATCTCTTCATGAACCATTGAACGTCCAAGTCACGCAGGCCAGGACGTATGACGTACTCCTGGGCATGGATTACTTGGTACTGCGATGGGCCAACCTTCTTTTCTCTCTCGGCATCATGCAACTCAGCTCCGCCTCCGGGGAAGAAGCGTTTTGTCCAGTCACCATCGGCGAGAGGGTGGCGGTAACTGTAACCGGTGGCGAATCCTTCTCCCTCCTGGATGCTGGGGTAGAGGAATCCCAGGCACGTGAAAACAGATTGCCACCTATCACAGCCAATGTGCCTGACGCGGAACAGGTGACAGCACGCGACTGGCAAGAAAGCGCGGAGGAGTCAACTCAGCCCGGAGTATAGACCAACCTCCTGTGATTGTGGCAGAAGGGACAACGAGTCCTAGGGGATGGACATCCACTCGAGGATAAGGAAGAGTTCTACCCACTCCGTGAAAAAGCGCCATCACCACCCCCGCGATGGGGTCACATGCTCCACTCACGACTTTCTCCCGCACAAAGACAGGATTTGTGCAACTTGTTTGACGCATTCGCGGACATCTTCGTTGGGTCCACAGTTGATCTGGGGGCCGTGGAGGCCTTCCACGTCATCTCCACGGGAAACTCCGCGCCCACAGAACAGAAGGTGCGGCGCATTCTTCCAAAGCAAGAGAAGATTATCACAGAGGGGCTCGCGGTGCTCAAGGCACAAGGGGTGATTGTCCCAATCGTCAGTCCCTGGCGTGCCAACTTGGTCATTGTGGGGAAACCGGACGGGTCCAAGCGATTTTGCATTGACTTCCGCGACCTCAACCGTGTGACCGAGGAGGACGCGTGTCCCATGCCACTAATCATCGACATACAGGAGCACCAGCAGGGTCGCGGATGGTTCGCAAAACTTGATGTAAAGGCTGCCTTTCACGCTGTTCCCATGCACCCGGACTCCATCGCCAAGACTGTGTTTGTGACACCAGAAGGTCTATATGCGTTTACACGCATGCCCTTTGGACTCCGCAACGCCAGCGCGACATTTCAGCGGGTCATGGACTCCACCCTCCGCGGAATCCCCAATGTCAGCTGCTACATTGACGACATCATGGTCGCGGGCCACACCTTCGAGGAACTGTTCTCCTCCCTGGCCGCTGTCTTCGCTGCCCTCCGCAGGGCCAACGTGAAGCTCAATGCAGCCAAGTGCTCTATCAAAGCCGCGGAAATGGAGTTCCTGGGTTTCGTGATGAGCACGGATGGCATCAAGACTGGTCCAGAAAAGATCGCGGCAGCACAGGAATGGCGCCAGCCCACTTCCGCGGGACAAGTCAAGATCTTCCTGGGCTTCATTTCCATCTACCAAAAGTTTGTACGTGACCACGCGCGCATCACCAAGCCGCTCCAGGAGTTGACGCACCAGGACGTGCGGTTTGAATGGACATCAGATTGCGCGGCCGCCTGGAAGGAAATCAAACACCGCCTGGTTACCGCGCCCATGCTCGAGTTCCCCGACTTCAACCTCCCAGTCTCCATCACCACTGATTGGTCGCGGGGTGGGATTGGCGCCATCCTATCCCAGACGGTGCAGGAACCCACACAGAAGGTGATTGCCTATGCCAGTCGTGCCCTCACTTAAGGGGAGCGGAAGTACCCTCCGGTGAAGGGCGAATGCTTGGCTGTCCTTTGGGCACTCCAACACTTCCGTGATTACATAAAGAATGGCAAGCCGTTCACGGTTTTCACGGACCATCAGGCCCTCCAGTGGCTCCTCACTACTCAGAACCATGAGGGCATCCTAGCCCAGTGGGCCCTCCTTTTCCAGGGCTACAACATGAAGATCAAGTACCAGCCTGCGGTCGCAAACCGCAACGCGGATGCCCTGAGCTGACTTCCGCGCAATGGCTGGCCAGACCTGCTCAGGCACCACTGAATACAGTAGAGGCACCTCCAAATGATGCGGAGCCTATCCCGGATGTCGGGACACCACCTCCACCCACTGAAGCAGAATCGGAGGGAGTGGCAAGGGAATTTGATGAGGAGGAACAGGAGGTCGCCTTGCAACTCTTGCAACCCACTCGACTCCACTTCTCTACCTCCACCGGAGACATCGACGCACCGCTCGGACAAATCGCGGGCCTCCCCATGCAGGTGGCGAATGTACATGCGGCACAAACCGTCCAGGTTTGCGATGTCCGCACGTACGACATTCTGCTCGTGGCGGACTGGCTCGCGCCGCACCAAGCGGATATATTAATCGGTGCAGGCATCCTCAGTCTCATTTCCAATTCGTGCATTCGATCGTTCACCCTGCTCTTTACCTCGCATCGACCATCTCCGAGCACGGTCCTCTCCACCTTCGACTCAGCTCTCACCGGCGCTCAACACACTCGGCGGATAACGCGCAGCTGGACTCTCGCCCGCGGAACATCTGACATGGCACGCAATCAAGGCACGGGGTCCGCGCCTTCGTCGCGGGGGGGTGGATCCTCCTGGCGGCAGCTACGCCACCCTGCTCTTAACACGGGCGCGGGGCACCGCCCAGCACGGACACCAACACCACCAACGGGGACAGCGGCTCTACCACGGTAGGGCTCCACGACAAGGACTGCGCCTGTAAGGATACCAGCACCACCCACGGCCGCAACAGGCGTGTCCTGACCTGGCTCGGTAACAAGAGCTCCGCCAACACCGGTGACGGCCACCCCAGCAGCGGCTGCGGCCTCACCGCGGCCCAGCCCGGCCGCAGGAACGACCTTGACACCAACCACAACACCGGTTGCGGCAATCCCACCGTGGTCCAGCCCCGCGGAAGGAACACTGACGCAGGTCATGCCGCCTGCGGCCAAGACACCAGGCCCGTCGCGACAGGGCCCGGCCACAAGCACACCGACGCGGATCCTCAGGCGCATGGAGCCAGCGGCAGGATCCACGCAGGCAGCGGCAAGAACAACCGCCACCCCAACACCAAGCCCGCGAGATGGGGCTCAGACCCTGGTTACCCCAGTCCCCTCCTCGGCCACGATGGTGCTCTCTCACTTGCCGCCAACCTCGCGCGGTAGCCCAATTCGACGACCCGCATGCCCCCCGCTGGGCACAGGAATGATGATGGAAGGGGTGAGAACGTACCTCGAAGAAAGTTTGGGGGACAGCGGGGAGCAGCCCAAGGAAGCCCTACTGCTTGAAGTGGTGAGCAGAGTCATGCTCCAACTGCTGACAGAGATCCCGGAAGTGATCCGCGCGGAGTTCGAGGATTCACTGTTCGTAAAGATGTGGCAGGTGGTGCTAAAGGGAGCAGCAACGGGGGTGCTAGCCCTTGGATTGCACGAAAGGCAGATGCTTTTGCTGGAAACAACAAGCGCAGAACGCCTTGTCTTGGCGTTGCGGGACAGCCTGAGCATCAAACCAGGGGTGGCTAGTGATATGACAGGCGTCCCAGAACAATTGGAGACCGAGCGGGCAGACCCATCACTGGAAGCCGCTCGAGTGTGGTGGAACAGTGTGCGGAAGGACCAGCGGAGCAGTCCGGGGATACGGTACGTGCATCTGCACCAGGAGAGGGCCAGAGCCCTCATCCTGTATCATGTGAACGACCAGGCACCCCGATCAGCGGAGGCACCACGGCAAAGATCCGCGGCAGACGAGTGGAAGTGGGGATACTTGCTCAACCTCGTCTACGCTAGGTGGAGCGTTCAGTATCCGCAAGAGGAGAGGTCGCGGCTGGCTGACACACAGGTGCCCGAGGGACACTGGATGGAAGCCATGGAAAAGTGCTGGACGTTGACGCTCCAGAATGTGATACGCACCAGGGTAGCCACAGCGGTTGCGGAGGCACACTGGACTGTGGTGCGAGAAAAAGGACTGCGCCTTAAGCAAGAAGAGGTGCGACACTGGGCCAAGGAGGCAGCGGAAGTATGCCGAGAGGACAAGGGCAGGAGGGATGCGGAGGTGGAAGAGGCGCGTGAATACACCCAGGCCTCCCCTCACTTGCAGCAGATGTACAAACGCCTACGAAAAGAATGGGAGGAGGAGGCAGCCGAGACAGAACGGGTGGCCACAGAGGCCACAGAGAAAGAGGCCCAATTGGCCAAGGAACGGGAAGCGGCGGCTAAGGCAGATAAGAAAGCTGCGGAAGAACTCATAAGGGAAATCATGGGGGAAGCAGAAGCAGCCGTGGCAGCGGCGGAGACAGAGGCAGCAGCAGCAGCAGAAGCAGCGGCAAAAGCAAAGGTAGAGGCAGCAGCAGCAGCGGCAGCGGTGGCAAAGGTACAAGAAATGGAGATAGCAATAGCGGCAACGGAGGCAACGGTAGCAGCGACAGACAAGGTAGTAGGAGCAGCAGCCACGGAGGCACAGGAAGCAACAGAAACACGGGCAACTGCGGAGGCGGCCAGAGTAGGAGCAGGTAGCATAGCGACAGAGGCAGCAAGGGAAGCAAAAGTAGATAGGGCCACGGCGAGACAGGCAGGAGCAGACGGAGAAGAGAAGATGGGGAAGAGGTACAAAACTGGTGCCAAGCGCCACCGCCCCGAGCCATCCGCTGGCTCCCTCCGGCGGAAGGCACAACTTCAGGCCCGAGCGGCGGCAGTGGTGCGGAAAGCAGCAGTGACGCTGAGCCAGACCAGAACAACAGCGCCGGCAGACACCAGCCAAAGTGAGGAGCCGGTGCAGACTCTCCCGGAGGAAACCACTCCTGCTCCGAAAGGAAAGAGGAAGGCGGAAGAGGGAGCGGTCGTGGAGCCACGGAGAGAGAAGCAACCTCGTGCACACAAGGGCCCCAGCCCCAGTGTAACTCCGGAACAGCTTGCGCAAGCCCAGCAGGAGGCCGCGCTGGCAGCTAAGCTCCTGATGGCAGTCTTTCGCAAAGTCCAGATGCCAGCAGAGATGGTGCCAGCATCATTGCGGCCTGTCTTGGGCGAAGCCGCTAGAGCAGCCGCACGTAAGGGGTCAGAAAAGAGGGGACGCACGGAGAAAGAGGCGGCGGTGATGGTGGCTGCCGAAATCAGTGAGTCGCCGGGAGGCTCGGAAGAGGAATAGCCCATCACACACAGCCAGAGACTACTACGGGCCCTGGGAGCTCCTCCGCAGAGAAAAGAAGAGGTGATCAAGCTGCACCGCGCTGCTAGACGCGGTAGACGACCAAGCGGCCACGCTGAGAGCACGCTGCGAGATCAGTGGGATGAAGGCCAACTTTGAGCAATTAGCATCCTTCGGCTGTTCCCTGCACCTGATTCTTGGGATAGGGAGCCGCCGGTCTATGATGAAGAGAACCGCAAGAAGTTTGAGGTGATGAAAGTGGAGCAGGATGGAAGGCGAGCGCGCGGACTGCCGGCAAGAATGCCGGAGACAAAGCAAAAACCAAGGGAAGCGGTGACAGAGAAAGCAGGGAGGAAGGGACCCATGGAGACGCAGGACTGGCGAATCTGGCAGACAACCCACATCCTTCTCCATGCTAGTAGCAAGGAGCAGCAGAAAGCGGAGGCGCAGAAGGTGTACGCGGATCTGGAAGCACGGCTGGGCGTGGAATTTGACCAAAGGAAAAAGGATGATCTAGCCCGTCTGTGCGAGCATTATGCATGGGAGGACAACCGTCTCTGGAGATTGACTCGGCGCGTTCTGTGGGTACCCCCACCCACACTGCACAGGGCAGTTGTGGAGGCCTACCACTGCCATCACCACACTGGCGTGCAGGCGCTGAAGGATCGCCTAACGCCCATCATTCACGTACCGAACCTGGCGGCTCTCATCAAAGAGGTAGTGGAGCACTGCGTCCCCTGCGAACGAGCGCGGAAAACTACACCATTGGACCAGCCGTTGTTCCAGCCTTCTCCTATCGGCGAACCGCTGGAGAAGATCATCATCGACTTCCACAGCCCCCGCGCATACCGCGACCAAGGGAATCGGTACTGGATTGCAGCGGTGGACCACTTCAGGAAGTACCTCTGGGTCCGCGCTGTGCCCAACAAAAGCTCAGCCACCGCGGCAAGGTTCATCCGCGAGGAAATCTTTTACCGTTTTGGAGGGTGCAGCGTGGTGCATAGCGAAAATGGCACAGAATTCATGGGGGCCTTCAGAGAGGAGCTGGAGGAGTGGGGGGGTCCTCCATATACACTCCGGGCGGTACCGGCCAGAGTCTGAAGGGCAAGAAGGTCGCGGAGGAGTGGACCGAGTGCATGAAATACTGGAACAAGCAGTGGCCTCCGAAGAGGGCAGCAGCTGGACTGAGAAGTTGAGGAAGACGGCGCACTTCATCAAGACAACACCCAGCCGAGCAACCTCCTTCTCACCCCACATGCTACTCTTCGGACAACCACCGCGGGCGGCGATGGGCATGCCCCAGAAGCCGCTAAGGCTACCACTTGCCCTGGAGGAGCAAGAGAAGCTCTCGGAGGAAGAGAAGGACAAGGAGGTCACGGAATGGTTCCACGAGCGCTGTGAGCGGACAAAGGCCATGCGGGCGGAGGTGCGGTTGAGGGGCTCCGTTGCAGCCTGGCGCGGATGTGATGCGGCCAATCGACGGCTGAACCATGGGCCCATCAAGGAGGGCCACTTGGTGTACCTCCGCCCTTTCCCCAGTGCGGGGCGAGAGGCAGGGGAGCCGCGGGAGATGTACCGCGTGGTTAGCATTGAAGCGGGGAAAGTGTGGCTGGAAGGACCGAAAGGGTTCAACGACCGCAGTTACCCGGCCACAAAATTCATGCTGCTGCCACCAGCATGGCAAACGCACATCCCCGGGACGGGAAGTCACCTACCGCCTCTGGGACAGTTGAAGGGCTCGTGGGGATGGAGAGCGGAGGAGGTGCTGGACGTCTGCAAAAGGCAGGTGTCGCAGAAAGAGCAAGAATGGAGCCACGAACCAGAGGAGATTGAGGAGGAGGAGTCAGATGTCCGCGAACTGGCCGCGGAGGAGGTGAGGAAGGAACAACGACGCGAGTCTTTCCACAACAGTAGGAGCAGCAGGAGGAGAGATGGCAAGAGCAGAGAAAGGCGCGGGACCGGAGAGAGGAGGAGCCTGAAGGTAGGCTCGAGCCACAGCCCAGGCGGAACCCAGCGGGAGTATCCCAGCAACAATCCCACAAAGCACCACCGCATACGAGGGTGCCAATGAGCTCTAAGGCCCTGGCTGACTACACTGGCCCGTGTGTGTGGTGCGGAGGAGATCTCCCTGCCGAACCACTCCTAAAGGTGGTGTGCCGGGTGTGCGGGAATCCAGCACATCGGAATGCCGTCGGTACCTCAAAGACTTGCATCGGACGAAATCGCACGTGCCTGCGGTGTCTGAAAGAGGCTGCTGAACAGAAGGCCGCGAGGAAGAGGGATGAGGAAGAAGGAGCAGGAAGCGGCGCTGAGGGAGCACCACCCCACGGGAGGTGGGATCCAGAAGGGGAGGAGAAGGAAGAAGAGGAGGAGGAAGAAGGGCCCCAAGAGCGAAGGAGAGGTCCGCGCTCCGTTTCCGAGGCCACAATGAGGCAGTGGCAGGCGAAGGGACGGGTTGCGGCAGAGGAAAGAAGAAGGAAGGAACTGGAAGAAAAGAAATGCGCTCATTGCGGCCAGTGGTGGGGAGCGGAGGTGCAGGACTGTGGCGGATGCCTCCGCAAAATGTGCACTGGTTGCTTGGCACCACCTTGTGATGGGCGCGGAGGGCAAAGCAGGGCTGCGGTGTGCAGGAGGTGCAGGGAGGAGATCGAGAAGCAACGAGGTGTTTGCAGGGCACCGTGAGTGAATGAGGAAGAAGAGGAGGATGAATCGGAGGAAGAGGAGGGACTGGGAATGGAAGGGCACCAATCCGCGGCATGCCCCACATGCCTAAAGACCGTACAGGATGGGGAAAGGTGTGTTGTTTGCACGAGATCCACGCACCACGAATGCCGGGTGGCGGGCAGCTCTGCTTGGAAGGGCCAATGTCACCAATGCATGGGCAATGAGCTCCTTGAGACAGACCGCTACCTCAGCTTCATCGCGGAAACCCGAGAACGTGCATGCGTTGCCTGTCACGAAGGGATGGCGGAGTTTGGCAATGGATGTGGCATGTGCTTGAAAATGTGTCACCAGCGATGCGCCAAGAGGGGCAAGGAAGGAGTGTGGACATGCCACCAATGTCTGGCCCGGCCCAGGAAAGAAGATTGGGGTGCGGAAAACTCCGGGCTGCACTACTGCGGAGACGAATGTATGGGGATCGTCACAGGAACGGCGTGCCACTGTGAACACTGCGGAGGATGGGCTCAGGCGCAGTGTGCTACAGAGGTGGGAAGGAATGAGGAAGGACAGATGGTGTACCGCTGCACCAGTTGCAGGACATATGAACGGATGCCGCATTACGCGACCTGCAAAAGAAGATTGGGTGCGGAAGACATCACTGCAGGAGCCCAATGCGAGGGGTGCACACTGTATGTACATCACGAGTGCTCTGCGAAATATCAACGGGAGGGCGGAGATGTGGAGGCGTACTGCCGCCCTTGCCAGCGACGGCAGCGGCCGGGTCCCTCAGGAAAGTTTGCACGCCTGTTGCGGTAAGGAGACTCTGGGACAGAGTCTTGAAAAGGGGGGGTTGGAGGCATCAGTGTCAGGCGGAGATCCACCGCATCTCCGCTGATGAGGAGATGGATCCGCGAAAGACAATCGCCGCAATCCACAAGTCCACGGAAAGTGGCGGCCCGCGACTAGAGATCCGTGGAGGAGGAGAAAGGGGGACCGCGGAGCATCGGAAAACGCGCAAGGCATGCTGGCTCCCGCAACATGATTGCGGTAGAGCGTGGGGTGGCGCGGAATCTAGCAGCTGTGAAGGAAAAAGGTGGGGAAAGTTGCCGCCAGGAAGCAAAAATCGACGGTGACCTTTCTACGGCAGTTGGAAGCAGTTGCCGCGGAGTATCCAGGAAGAGGCGGGACAGCAGGGTGAGAATCCGCGGTGGGAAGAAAACATGTACCGAGCCGCAGAAAAGTGGGAGTGAAGCAGGAGTATCGGACGTGCAAGGACACACGTCGGCAAAACCAGACGTCAGGAAAAGGGCGGCAGGAGCTCGGCCAATGAAAGATCAGGGTCTGCGGCGGCAATGAACGAGGAGGAAGACCGGGAGGACGCACCGCGCAAAGACGAAGATTCAAGGAAGAACGCAAGACTACGGGCACCCAAGCCGCGGAGTAGAGGAAGAAGTAGTAGTAGAACAGGGAAATGTAGAAGTTAAGAGTGTGTGTGATCAAGGACGAGACCCGCGATGCGCTACGCGCACCGCGCGGAGTCCAAGGTAGGGGAAGAGTGTGGCAGGAGTCTTAGAGAGCTAGGCTTGGTGAACATAAAAGGCAGTAGCATAGCGGAGGAACTAGTGTCTGAGTGACCAAGCAAGTTAACCCCTTTGTATGACCCTTGGTGCAATCTAACTTGAGATCAGCCTGGTTCCCAGTCATGAAGTACTGACTTGTTCAGAATCCGATTGCCACCTTCTATCTCATGAATCCGCGCAAGTGTTAGTCCGATTCACACTCCCGCTTTCCCTTTTGAGATCCACAGCTATTAGAGGAGCCCTTGGGTTGCTCTCCGCGAAGGCATACCGCGGAGAATGAATACTTCCTCTCTGAGTGTATGCGGAGCAAACTGCTCAATCTGCTCCCAATCCTGGACTCAACAAGGATTCCGCTGAGCATTGTCACCACCAGGGAACGCGAGTTGGGTGAAGGGTGCTGCCGGCAACTCCGCGACCTTGTGCACGGCCACGGAACAGGATTCCGCGAGCGAAGGAGTCAGAGGCCACGGGTGGCAGACTCTCGTGCCGGCAAGGAGCGAGCCGCGGAGCACTGCCCACGAGCGGGACCTTGAGGGTGTTAAGCATCCGCGGAAGACCAGGAGAGGTAGCGGAGAAGCACCAAGCAAGTGCCTCTCTGAACCGCGGAGTGGCAGAATCCTGGAGCAAACCAGACGCAGAATTAGAGAGCGCGGAAGCAGAACAGTGCGCTGCAGAATTGGGGGCATCAAATACTAGTTATCTGCTAGCAAGTAGACAGATTTTCAACAAGTAGTGGCACGGTGTGGCTAGCATGCACAGTGACCAACCAAAGGATGCATATGTCACTGACTATGACCAAAGTAGTCCACTATGTGTGGTCAACATTGACAACTCTTAACACGAATCACAAATGGTCAGAGGGAGAGACAATGGTTTGGGAACCCTATGTATCAACTAAAAAGGACAAAAAACTTCAATACGTAGTAGCACGGTGTGGCTACTATGCACACCAAACAACCAAACTAGGCATATGTCACTGACCATGACCAGATAACTTCAATATGGGTGGTCAACGTTCACCAACCATAACACGAGTCACAAACGGTCAGGGGAGGAAACAATGCTATGGGAATATCAGTTCTCAACTAGCAAGTACATTGACCTTCAGTCAGTAGTAGCACGGTGTGGCTACCATGCACAATGACCGACCAAAGGTGGCATATGTACTGTCTTAGACCAAAGAAACATGTTGTGTGTGGTAAACATTGACAACTCATAACACGAGTCACAAATCGTCAGAGGAGGAACCAATGGTCTGGGAACATCAGGTATCAACTATCAAGCACAAGGACCATCAACACGTTGTGGCACTGTGTGGATACCATGCACGATGACCAACCAAAGTGAGCATATGTCATTGACCATGACCAAATAATGCCACTAAGTGTGGTAACCCTTGACAACTCATAACACGAGTCACTATGGTCAGGGTGTTAGATAATGGTTTGTGAATACTAGTTACCGACGAGCAAGTACAAATACGTTCAGTCTGTAGTGGCACAGTGTGGCTACAATGCACAGTGACCAACCAAAGTATGCATATGTCACTGACCATGAACAAAGAATTTCACTTCATGTGGTCAAAATTTACAACTCACAACACGGGTCACATATAGTCAGAGGGGGTTACCAATGGTTCGGGAACACTGGCTGTGAACAAGAAAGCACAAAGACCTTTGATACGTAATGACACGGCGTGGTAACCATGTACTGTAACAAACCAAAGTAGGCATGTGTCACAAACCATGACCAAACGGATTTCACTGTGTGTGATCAACGTTGAAAACTCATAACACGAGTCACAAATGGTCAGTGGGGGAGACCATGGGTTGGGAACACTTGATATCAACTAGCAAGTAGAATGATTTTGAACAAGTAGTGGAACGGTGTGGCTAGCGTGCACAGTGACCAACCAAAGGATGCATATGTAACTGACTATGACCGGAGAAGTCCACTATGTGTGGTCCACATTGACAACTCATAGCACGAGTCACGAATGGTCAGAGGGAAAGACAATGGTTTGGGAATCCTATGTATCAACTAGAAATGACAAAGAACTTCAATACGTAGTGGCACGCTGTGGCTACTATGCACACCAAACAACCAAACTAGGCATATGTCACAGACCATGACTAGATAATTTCAATATGGGTGGTCAACGTTGACCAACCATAACACGAGTCACAAACGGTCAGGGGAGGAGACAATGCTATGGGAATATCAGTTCTCAACTAGCAAGTACAACGACCTTCAGTCAGTAGTAGCACGGTGTGGCTACTATGCACAATGACCGACCAAAGTAGGCATATGTACTGTCTTTGGCCAAAGAAATCCGCTCTGTGTGGTCAACATTGACAACTCATAACACGAGTCACAAATCGTCAGAGGAGGAACAAATGGTCTGGGAACATCAGGTATCAACTAGCAAGCACAAGGACCTTCAACAAGTTGTGGCACTGTGTGGATACCATGCACGATGACCAACCAAAGTAGGCATATGTCACTGACCATGACCAAATAATGCCACTAAGTGTGGTAACCCTTGACAACTCATAACACGAGTCACAAATGGTCAGGGTGTTAGATAATGGTTTGTGAATACTAGTTACCGACTAGCAAGTACAAAAACGTTCAATATGTAGCGGCACGGTGTGGCTACAATGCACAGTGACCAACCAAAGCATGCATATGTCACTGACCATGAACAAAGAATTTCACTTCATGTGGTCAACATTTACAGCTCAAAACACGGGTCACAGATAGTCAGAGGGCGTTAACAATGGTTTGGGAACACTAGCTGTCAACAAGAAAGCACAAAGACCTTTGATACGTAATGACACGGCGTGGTAACCATGTATAGTAACAAACCAAAGTAGGCATGTGTCACAAACCATGACCAAACGGATTTCACAGTGTGTGGTCAAAGTTGAAAACTCATAACACGAGTCACAACTGGTCAGTGGGGGAAACAATGGGTTTGGAACACTAGTTATAAACTAGCAAGTAGAAAACAATTCAACAAGTAGTCGCACGGTGTGGCTAGCGTGCACAGTGACCAACCAAAGGATGCACATGTCACTGACTATGACCGAAGAAGTCCATTATGTGTGGTCAACATTGACAACTCATAACACGAGTCACAAATGGTGAGAGGGAGATACAATAGTTTGGGAACCCTATGTATCGACTAGAAAGGACAAGGAACTTCAATACGTAGTGGCACGGTGTGGCTAATAAACACACCAAACAACCAAACTAGGCATATGTCACTGACTATGACGAGAGAATTTCAATATAGGTGGTCAACGTTGACCAACCATAACACGAGAAAAAAAAGTCAGGGGAGGAAACAATGCTACGGGAATATCAGTTCTCAAATAAGAAGTACAACGACCTTCAGTCAGTAGTAGCACGGTGTGGCTACCATGTACAATGACCGACCAAAGTAGGCATATGTACTGCCTTTGACCAAAGAAATCCGCTGTGTGTGGTCAACGTTGACAACTCATAATACGAGTCACAAATGGTCAGAGGGGAAAATAATGGTTTCGGAACACCAAGTATCAAATAGCAAGCACAAGGAGCTTCAATACGTTGTGGCACAGTGTGGCTACCGTGCACGATGACCAACCAAAGTATGCATATGTCACTGACCATGACCAAATAATGGCACTAAGTGTGGTAAACCGTGACAACTCATAACACGGGTCACAAATGGTTAGGGTGGAAGATAATGGTTTGTGAATACTAGTTATCAACTAGCAAGTACAAATACCTTCAATATGTAGTGGCACAGTGTGGCTGCAATGCACTGTGACCAACCAAAGTATGCATATGTGACTGACCGTGAACAAAAATTTTCACTTCATGTGGTCAACATTTACAACTCACAACACGGGTCACAGATAGTCGGAGGGGGCCAACAATGGTTTGGGAACACTCGCTGTCAACAACAAAGCACAAAGACCTTCGATACGTAATGACACGGCGTGGTAACAATGTACAGTGACAAACCAAAGTAGGCATGTGTCACAAACCATGAACAAACGGATTTCACAGTGTGTGGTCAACTTTGAAAACTCATACTACGAGTCACAAATGGTCAGTGGGGGAGACCATGTGTTGGGAACACCAGTTATCAACTAGCAAGTAGAACAATTTTTAACAAGTAGTGGCACGGTGTGGCTAGCGTACACAGTGACCAACCAAAGGATGCATATGTCACTGAATATGACCGAAGAGGTCCACTATGTGTGGTCAACATTGACAACTCATAACACGAGTCACAAATGGTCAGAGGGAGAGACAATGGTTTGGGAACCGTATGTATCAACTAGAAATGACAAAGAAATTCAATACGTAGTGGCGCGGTGTGGCTACTATGCACACCAAACAACCAAAGTAGGCATATGTCACTGACCATGACCAGATAATTTCAATATGGGAGGTGAACGTTGACCAACCATAACACGAGTCACAGATGGTCAGGGTAGGAAACAATGCTATGGGAATATCAGTTCTCAACTAGCAAGTACAACGACCTTCAGTCAGTAGTAGCACGGTGTGGCTACCGTGCACAATGACCGACCAAAGTAGCCATATGTACTGCCTTTGACCAAATAAATCCGCTCTGTGTCGTCAACGTTGACAACTCATAATACGAGTCACAAATGGTCAGAGGGGGAAACAATGGTTTGGGAACACAAGGAGCTTCAATGCGTTGTGGCACAGTGTGGATACCATGCACGATGACCAACCAAAGTAGGCATATGTCAACGACCATGACCAAATAATGGCACTAAGTGTGGTAAACCTTGACAACTCATAACACGATTCACAAATGGTCAAGGTGGAATATGATGGTTTGTGAGTACTAGTTATCGACTAGCAAGTACAAATAACATCAATATGTAGTGGCACAGTGTGGCTACAATGCACAGTGACCAACCAAAGTATGCATATGTCACTGACCATGAACAAAGAATTTCATTTCATGTGGTCAACACTTACAACTCACAACACGGGTCACAGCTAGTCAGACGTGGCTAACAATGGTTTGGGAACACTAGCTGTCAACAACAAAGCACAAAGACCTTTGATACGTAATGACACAGCGTGGTAACCATGTACAGTGACAAACCAAAGTAGGCATGAGTCACAAACCATGATCAAACGGATTTCACAGTGTGTGGTCAACGTTGAAAACTCATACCACGAGTCACAACTGGTCAGTGGGGGAAACCATGGGTTGGGAACACTAGTTATCAACTAGCAAGTAGAAATATCTTCAACAAGTAGTGGCACGGTGTAGCTAGTGTGCACAATGACCAACCAAAGGTCACTGACGAGTCCCAAATGGTCAGAGGGATAGACAATGGTTTGGGAACCATATGTATCCACTAGAAAGGACAGGGAACTTCAATACGTAGTGGCACGTTGTGGCTAATATGCACACGAAAGAACAAAACTAGGCTTATGTGACTGACCATGGCGAGAGAGTTTAAATATGGGTGGTCAACGTTGACCAACCATAACACGAGTAAAAAACGGTCAGGGAAGGAAACAATGCTATGGGAATATCAGTTCTCAACTAGAAAGAACAACCACCATCAGTCAGTAGTAGCACGGTGTGGCTACCATGCACAGTGACCGACCAGAGTAGGCATATCCACTGCCTTCGATGAAAGAAATCTGCTGTGTGTGGTCAACATTGACAACTCATAATACGAGTCACAAATGGTCAGAAGGGGAAACAATGGTTTGGGAACACCAATTATCAAAAAGCAAGTACAAGGAGCTTCAATACGTTGTGGCACGGTGTGGATACCATGCACGATGACCAACAAAAGTAGGCATATGTCACTGACCATGACCAAACAATGTCACTAATGTGGTAAAATGTGACAACTCATAACACAAGTCACAAATGGTCAGGGTGGAAGATAATGGTTTCTTAATACTAGTTATCAACTAGCAAGTACAAATACCTTCAATATGTAGTGGCACAGCGTTCCTACCATGTACAGTGACCAACCAAAGTATTTATATGTCACTAAACATGCCCAACGAATTTAACTTCATGTGGTTAGCGTTGACAACTCACAACACGGGTCACTGATAGTCAGACGGGGTAACAATGCTTTAAGAACACTAGCTATCAACTAGAAAGCACAATGACCTTTGATACGTAGTGACACGGCGTGGTAACCATGTACAGTGACAAACCAAAGTATGCATATGTCACAAACCATGACCAAATGGATTTCACCGTTGAAAACTCATAACACGAGTCAAAAATGGTAAGTAGGGGAGACCATGGGTTGGGAACACTAGTTATCAACGAGCAAATAGAAATATCTCCAACAAGTAGTGGCACGGTGTGCCTAGCGTGCACGGTGACCAACCAAAGGATGCATGTGTCACTGACTATAATCGAAGGAGTCCACTATGTGTGGTCAACATTGACAACTCATAACACGAGTCACAAATGGTCAGAGGGAGAGACAATGGTTTGGGAACCCTATGTATCAACTAGGAAGGACAAATAACTTCAATACGCAGTGGCACGGTGTGGCTAATATGCACACCAAACAACCAAACTAGGCATATGTCACTGACCATGACCAACGAATTCCAACATGGGTGGTCAACGTTGACCAACCATAACACGTGTCGCAAAAGGTAAGGGGGGGAAACAATGCTATGGGAATATCAGTTCTCAACTAGCAAGTACAATGACCTTCAGTCAGTAGTAGCACGGTGTGGCTACCATGAACAATGACCGACCAAAGTAGGCATATGTACTGCCTTTGACCAAAGAAATCCGCTGTGTGTGGTCAAGGTTGACAACTCATAACACGAGTCACAAATGGTCAGAGGGGGAAACAATGGTTTGGGAACACCAAGTTTCAAATAGCAAGCACAAGGAGCTTCAATACATTGTGGCACAGTGTGGATACCATGCACGATGACCAACCAAAGTAGGCATATGTCAATGACCATGACCAAATAATGGCACTAAGTTTGGTAAACCTTGTCAACTCATAACACGAGTCACAAATGGTCAGGGTGGAAGATAATGATTTGTGAATACTAGTTATTGACTTGCAAGAACAAACGCCTTCAATATGTTGTGGCACAGTGTGGCTACGATGCATTGCAACCAACCAAAGCATGCATATGTAACTGACCATGAACAAAGAATGTCACTTCATGTGGTCAACATTTACAACTAACAACACGGGTCACAGATAGTCAGAGGGGGCTAACAATGGTTTGGGAACACTAGCTGTCAACAAGAAAGCACAGAGACCTTTGATACGTGATGACACGGCGTGGTAACAATGTACAGTGACAAACCAAAGTAGGCATGTGTCACAAACCATGACCAAACGGATTTCACAGTGTATGGTCAACGTTGAAAACTCATAACACGAGTCACAAATGGTCATTGGGGGAGACCATGGGTGGGGAACACTAGTTTTCAACTAGCAAGTAGAAAGAGTTTCAACAAGTAGTAGCACGGTGTGGCTAGCGTGCACAGTGACCAACCAAAGGATGCATATGTCACTGACTATGACCGAAGAAGTCCACTATGTGTGGTCAACATTGAAAACTCAGAACACGGATCACGAATGGTGAGAGGGAGAGACAATGGTTTGGGAACCCTGTGTATTGACTAGAAAGGACAAAGAGCTTCAATATGTAGTTGCACGGTGTGGCTAATATGCACACCAAACAACCATACTAGGCATATGTCACTGACCATGACCAGGGAATTTCAATATGGGTGGTCGACGTTAACCAACCATAACACCAGACAACAACGGTCTGGGGAGGAAACAATGCCATGGGAATATCAGTTCTCAACAAGAAAGTACAACGACGTTCAGTCATTAGTAGCAAGGCGTGGCAACCATGCACAATGATCGACCAAAGTAGGCATATGTACTGCCTTTGAGCAAAGAAACCCGCTGTGTGTGGTCAACATTGACAACTCATAATACGAGTCACAAATGGTCAGAGGGAAAAACAATGGTTTGGGAACACCAAGTATCAAATAGCAAGCACAAGGAGCTTCCTTACGTTGTGGCACGGTGTGGTAACCATGCACGATGACCAACCAAAGTAGGCATATGTCACTGACCATGACCAAATAATGGCACTAAGTGTGGTAAACCTTGACAACTCATAACACGAGCCACAAATGGTCAGGGTAGAAGATAATGATTTGTGAATACTAGTTATTGGCTAGCATGTACAAATACCTTCAATATGTAGTGGCACAGTGTGGTTACAATGCATAGTGACCAACCAAAGTATGCATATGTCACTGACCATGAACAAAGAATTTCACATCATGTGGTCAACATTTACAACTAACAACACGGGTCACAGATAGTCACAGGGGGCTAACAATGGTTTGGGAACACTAGCTGTCAACAAGGAAGCACAAAGACCTTCGATTTGTAATGACACGGCATGGTAACCATGTACAGTAACAAACCAAAGTAGGCATGTGTCACAAACCATGACGGAACGGATTTCACAGTGTGTGGTCAACATTGAAAACTCATAACACGAGTCACAACTGGTAAGTGGGGGAAACCATGGGTTGGGAACACTAGTTATCAACTAGCAAGTAGAAATATTTTCAACAAATAGTGGCACGGTGTGGCTAGCGTACACAATGACCAACCAAAGAATGCATATGTCACTCACTATGACCGACGAAGTCCACTATGTGTGGTCAACATTGACAACTCTCAACACGAGTCACAAATGGTCAGAGGGAGGGACAATGGTTTGCGAACCATATGTATCCACTAGAAAGGACAAGGAACTTCAATACGTACTGGCACGGTGTGGCTAATATGCACAGGAAACAACCAAACTAGGCATATGTCACTGACCATGGCGAGAGAATTTCAATATGGGTGGACAACGTTGACCAACCATAACACGAGTAGAAAACGGTCAGGGGAGGAAACAATGCTTTGGGAATATCAGTTCTCAACTAGCAAGTAAAACGACCATCAGTCAGTAGTAGCACGGTGTGGCTTCCATGCACAATGACCGACCAAAGTAGGCATATGCACTGCCTTTGACCAAAGAAATCTGCTGTGTGTGGTCAACATTGACAACTCATAATACAAGTCACAAATGGTCAGAGAGGGAAACAATGGTTTGGGAATACCAAGTATCAAAAAGCAAGCAGAAGGAGCTTCAATACGTTGTGGCATGATGTGGATACCATGCACGATGACCAACCAAAGTAGGTACATGTCACTGACCATGACCAAATAATGTCACTAAGTGTGGTAAAATGTGACAACTCATAACACGAGTCACACATGGTCAGGGTGGAAGATAATGGTTTGTTAATACTAGTTGTCGACTAGCAAGTACAAATACCTTCAATATGTAGTGGCACAGCGTACCTACCATGCACAGTGACCAACCAAAGTATGCTTATGTCACTAAACATGCCCAACGAATTTCACTTCATGTGGTCAGCGTTGACAACTTACAACACGAGTCACTGATTCAGAGGGGGTAACAATGGTTTGGGAACACTAGCTATCAACTAGAAAGCACAAAGACCTTTGATACGTAGTGACACGGCATGGTAACCATGTACAGTGACAAACCAAAGTATGCATATGTCACAAACCATGACCAAACGGATGTCACAGTGTGTGGTCAACGTTGAAAACTCATAACACGAATCACAAATGGTCAGTGGGGGAGACCATGGGTTGGGAACACTCGTTATCAACTAGCAAGTAGAAATATTTCCAACAAGTAGTCGTCAACGTTCGCAACCCATAACATGAGTCACAAATGGTCAGAGGGGGAAAACATGGTTTCAAAATACTATGTATCATTTAGCAAGTAGAAATATTTTTTGTATGTATTGGCACGGTGTGGCTACCGTGCACAACGACCTACCCAAGTAGGCATACATCACTGCTCATGACCAAAGAAGTTTAGTGTGTGTGGTCAACGTTCACAACTCCTAATACAAGTCAAAAATGGGCAGAGGGAGAAACAATGGTTTGGAAATACTCGGTATCGACTAGCAAGTACAATGACCTTCAGTAAGTGGTGGCACGATGTGGCTACCATGCACAATGACCAACCAAATCATGCTTGTGTCACTGAATACCACAAAAAGAGTTTTACTGTGTGTAGTCAACTTTCCTTCTTACGGCTGGTCAATCGGAGCAATGGTTGAGAGGTTATTCAAGCTCAAAGTTGCAAAATTTGAAATTCCGTCTGCGTCATTCTTTTTATGATTAAACTAACTTTGTCATCATTCACGCTTTTGAAAACTACCCTCTAATCTTACACCCCCTTATTTTATGCCCTTTACCGAAGGAACCCTTATAATGTTATTTGGACATCATATGAACACCATGTGCGCTGTCTTAGTGTTTATAGAGTTGGATTCTGGAGCGGTAGGTCCTGGGTTTGAATCCTTGTACGCGCAATATACAATAGGCTCGCGACCTGGGAGGGGGGGCGGCCGTGTTGTGATACCTCAACTCTACCTTGGAGCCTAAGCCGTGGGGGGGGGGGGGGGGGGGGGGGGGGGGT